>KZ507035.1:38347-57964 GCA_002844005.1 Limosa lapponica baueri | reverse complement strand
AAAGATAAATCTGTTCAGTTGCCCTTTTCAACAAAAGCATACCCTGTCAGTCAGTTCCTGTTTAGAACGCATTATTCTTGACAGGATGCTGGTTTTTGTAACATGTTCCAGAAACTAAAGATCTTGGGCACTGAGATCTTAATTACTGCATCTAGTTCTGCCACTGCTCCATTATAGTTACTAGATATTGACCTGTTGACTGATCAACACTGCGATAGTTGGATTCACACAGCAGCCAGTACCTAAAAGCATGGGTTTTTTTAAAAAGAAAAAAAGCAAAGCATGTAATTTTGGCATTATAGTGTTTTCAATCACCATTAGGCTTTTACGCAATCAACTTAATATTGTTCACCTAAGCAGTAGCCAAGACATTTCAAATAACCGTTACTACTGTTGTTTTTATGTCATCTAAATGGTGAATTACAAATTCCCTCCTCCATCCTAATATAAATAACTGCCCTATGCATGCATGCACACACATGCATGTGTATCCACACACTCACTTAGTCCTGAATATGTCATGGAAAAATAGATGCACTTGAAATAAATACTTGCTAAAGAATTACACATTTCTCTAATATATGGCAAAGAGATCAACCCACTTAATGTAATACGACTCTCAAATACATACTCCAGTCTTTAACACAGTATCTTTCTAAGGCTCTGAAGAATTCACCACAGAAAATACATAACTCAGAAGAAATAATGGTAGTACTGATAGTATTTGGACTAGAAAAAATATCCAGCCCAAGTACTCAGCTATACAACTAAGTCTATGTTTTTGTCATCATTAATACTTTTAGTAAAGAAGGCTACTCTCCTGATTTTTGTTGTGCTGTTACTCACAAGGAACTAATCAGACATCTTCGTTCACATTTCCTGTTAACTCCCAATAACCAGTAACTGAAAATATCTTTTGGAAAATATTTGGCAAAAGTGTGGTCCAACTGCTTATCCAATAAGAGATAGGGAAACAGCTGTGTATCACAAATTATGCAAGATGAAGGAGGCTGACTTTCATATGAAACTAAGAAGCTCAAGAAGTCATGGGTGGAATACTCTGAGTACTCCAGAGGAGAGAGTATTTTTTGAAGATCACAATGTCTGGTACGTACAACGGTGAAATTTCTTACAAAGCCAACCAGAAACATAAAAGGATGTGTGATCTTCTGTAAAAATCTCACAAAATATAGGCCAATTTGTGGCAAATTTTCAGGGGTACAGCCCATAACTTCTTTATGGTACCTCTGCCATGTTTCTAGTTCCTGATCCACACTGCTCAGTCAGAAGACCATGTCAGTATCACATTAGGGAGCACATTTCTAGCATTGATAAACAATGTATTTTCACTTTCCTCCTCAAAAACAACAGAGTAATTTTAATGAGAAATTTTAACTAATTAATTAATTAATTAAATGTAGGAAAATCATCTGAAGCTTGGATGGTGATAAAAAGAATTTGTCTTGTATAGCTTTTTGGTCTGGCAGAGTTATAAGCAAAAGAAAACCACACTGTAATGTAAAAGTATTAGGTAAAACTTGTAATGACAGAAATTGCTTCCAGTTCTTCTCATAACAGTAATGATAACATCAATTTAAGAAGATGTAGCCTCTCACCATCCCCCTCAGCTTTGCCCCTTTCTTTTGAAGGGATTTTATTCACTGCATGGTAAAATTAATCCACTAAAAGTAATAATGCTAGCTGGTGGCATTTCTCCTTTGATGAATATAAATCACTTGAAGCTATAAATAGGATTTTAAAAGGACAATGACATTTGGCAGATATTTTCTGCAGCTGTATACAAGTAGAAAATTCCATTTTACCACTAAGAAAGAAAATACTGAACATTCTGAAATCTAATGCCTTATCAGTAACACATTTTCACAGAAATGAAATGAAGATACTAAAAAGCTGAGCATCTCAGTGACTCTGTGTAGACAAATATATATCTGTTTGAATTGCAGACATCTTAAAAAATTACAAAATTTAAATAATTTGTATAAATGCACCATTAAAAATAACAAAAATTGTATACAAATGGGAATCCTTATTAAAACTGAAAAAGGATAATAAAATCAACTATGCAACAAAGTAGTAGAATAAAAGCAGAGAAATAAGACTTGCATCTGATTAAAGGGCTGATGATTCAGGAAATATCAGAAAACCTGCCATGCAAATGAGGAAAGGCGTAGGAAAGACTCAACAATTCCAGTAATTAATTATGGAATTTTCAAAAGTAGGTGAACTAAGAGCAAAAAAAAAAATCTCACTAAAAGGAATAAAAAAGTTCATGTTTTTTCTAACAGATCCAATACCATGCCTGGGCTTGCACTGGTAAATATTAGGAGGCCAACTTAGAAAAATGGACAGTCACCATCAAAACCACACATGAACAGTGTTCCAGCTTTACCCACTAAACAATGAAATTAGACCAAGAGGGTTTGGCATGCCTGGTGAAAAAATAGGGGAGAGGCTCAGTAAGCCCACAGTTTACATAGAAATTATGCCTGGAGAGATAGATGAAGTTACACAGTTGTAGCCTGTTGTTCAACCCACTAATGCCTATGTCATCCTGGTTCCAAAACAACAGAAATCAGAAATTACTGTATGGTTATTCAGTCTGTGCTAGTTTAGAAACTAGATGAGATTGTCATAATGACCCTTGTAATTGAAAATAGGTCCAAAAAATATCTGAGCACCTCATTCAAACACCTTTGAAGATCCAATCCATTGTTAATGTTCAGTTACATTTAGAATAGTACTAATTCAGTCAAAAATTAGTGATACTCACGGACACAAACAGGAGTTTGTCCAGACCATTTGTGATCCTGTAGGCAAATTCTGACAGATGTACCAACAAGTCGAAAGCCAGGATTACACTGATAGACTACAGTATCACGATAACTGAAACCATCTCCACTAATATGACCATTTACAATTGGATCCGGAGAACCACAGTGACCAGCTACAAGAAAAGAAAAGCCCATCAGAAACAAATATTCTTACAAACCTTGCCAACATTTACAAGAATGTCGATATGAAAACAAAATTTCATCCTTGCTGTCAATAAACAATACATTAGGGTGAAAAACTGCAATGTACAGAAGAAGTTCTGAGGTGTAAAAACTACAGGTGATATTCCTTCCACTTTTTTAGAGTGAAGTGACATTCAAATAGTTTTAATTTTCATAGGTATAGATTTTGCAGATTTTGTTGCAGAAATGACAAATTTGTCAGAAGAATGTTTGGAAAATGTAAATTGCAAATGTATGAAATTACAAATAATTCAGTTCAATTGCTAGAAAACTGACAATTTTAACATAGGTATTCTTTCCCCTTTTGCGTCAGTAAGGTTGCCTTTTTCCTCAGAGAAGTGTGAATTAAAAGGTCTTAACTCTCAAACCCATATGATTATTTCGTCATAGGGTTATGATTTCACTTACTAATGATTTGCCATGGACTTGGCAAGTAGATCTCTGCTTATAAATTAAACATGGTTGGGACCATTCTCTGGCAGAGGCCAATCAGCACAGAAAAAATGAAAATCTCTTGCTCTCCAGACCATCCCAGCTGCAAGCTGCCTACGAGGATCAGTACTGGTTTAACATAACTTCAACCATTCTTGAAAATTCTCTTGGAGAATCTTAGCCAAAACCATGTCTAGGCATTGTTCTAATGATTTAATAGGACAGATGATCAAGTTCCATGGTGTCCTGGTGTTGTTATTAGAACAAACATAGCTCTTGTTATACGTATACAACAAATAACTGATTTCTCAATAGCAGGTCTTCAGACAGTAGTAGACAGATCTTAAGACTAATCAAATTTCAAAACAAAAGAAAACACCCTCAGTTTTTAAAAAATAAAAAATATCTGTGGGATCACAGTCAGTCTATTGCCTTCAAGAGAAGAAAAACTAAGTTATTTCAGATATGCATATATGTCCCACTTAGCTATATTAGCGCCTTTACAATGCTATTTCAGTCTCTACTTATATTTTTATTTAATAGAAATCTTCTCCAGTCTAATTTAAAGCCTGCAACATAGAAACCAGGTTTCTACACAGACTTCTTCAAAAAAACCCAACCAGTCCTACAGTTAAGTATATTTTCTTATATTCAAATATTTCTTAACATTCAGCTCCAGTTTCTACAATGCAGTTCATGTTTGTTTATTACTGGCTTTTAGTAATGAATCATAAAAAGTGTTTTTATTTGTGTTTACTCTTTCCAAATAATAATCACCTTCATGTTTTCTTCAGCTGATTCTTAGCTAAACTGACATATTTATTGCCTTTTCTGTGCTTATAAAGTCATATTCATGTCAAAATCAAAATAAACCCTTCTTTATATTGCTTTCCAATTTGGTCAGTACACTTGGAAATAGCTACCTTCTCCATCTGTATGAAGGCATGAAAAGGAAAGAACATCTACCCGCAGTTTCCTCCTTAGTTATATCAGCTGCTGTTAAACAATATAGAACACATTACTCCAGCGTAATAGCACTCTTGGCACTAAGGAAGCCAAGTAATGATTTTATTCTCTCTAGATTCTTCATTCTGTTTGAAAACAGAGTTGCTGAGCAGGAAGCTATTTCTCTTTGCTGATTAAAGAGGAGAAAGAAAGTTCATTTTTTTTTTGGGGGGGTGACACTGATTAATTGCAATTGGCAACAATTTCATCTGAAACTATGGTAAGTCCTCGTTTTGAGATGTGAGGACAGGGACTGAGGCTCATGCCTGCTGCTAGAATGGGTGTGTGCGTGATGTGTTTCATGCAGTCTGTATCCATCAACAGCAGGCTTGTTTGTAACTCAGCTTCTTTGGGACTGAATCTCCTTTCTACTAAAGCCTCTTTAATAATGCTAGAGAGTATATTTCATTTACACTTAATAGCTCTTCTAAAACCCTAGAAAAGTAAAACACATGCCACTTGATATTTTTTTTCATATATATAGGATTATTGTAATAATCTTAATTGTAGGATGGCTGATGTCTTTCATGAGACATTCTGATATTCTGCAAATTTGTGGAAGTATGAATGTAAGCTTTTCATAGCCACCTTCTTATACAGCTACTCTTCCTCTGACAGGGAGTATGGCAAGAGATTAGCAAGGACATTAAAAGCTTGCTTTTCTCCTTGAAATGTCTCATGGAATAATTTACCTTACTGTTCTCAGTCCAAATTATTATGATCCCCTTTACCATTTTCTCTCTTCCAGCCTCGCTCAGCCTCTCCTTGTCCACCACATACCTCAGCCCCTAGCCCCATAACGGGCCCTTCCCCCAGACTTGCTTCAGTTTCCAATAACTCTCTTGTATGGTGGAGGACACAAAAAACTACACGCAGTTTTCTACATAAAGGCTGAAGAGGAAATAATAACCATGATCTGCTGACTACACTGCTGATCATACAGTCCAGTCTAGAGCAGACGTATACCTCAGTTTTAATGATAATTTCCTCTCCTAAAGGAAACAATTCTGCATGGCCCTAAATATTCAGACATTGGGATAATTCTGAAAATTGTCACTCAGGCAATTGGGACAGTCCCAGATTTTGGAAAAGGAAATCTATGAAACATGCGAAATGGGAAGAGAAAAGCTGTATGTACACAAAATCAAATGGAATACATTTGCTTTCTGAATTTTTTTTTCTAGACCTAAATAGTGAAGAATTGAAAAGTAGCTGCTGCACTGAAGCCAAACACAGGGAACCACAGTAAATTTCAAGAATAAAGATAGCTGAGCCAACTGGCATAATGCAAAACACAAAATATTATGCACTTGCTCTTAAACGGGGATTTAACGAGTTGCTGGACTTATGTGAGTCATTTCATTTACAGATAATTCCAGCTAGTGGATTTAATTTTTTTTCTGGGAGTTTTGACTCATTATATTAAATATTCCAATAGCTCAAGAACTGAAAGAGCACTGCAATAACACAAAATGTATGTAATTTTCCCACCAAGTAAAATTAGATTAAAAGAATATTAAGGAGGCTGCTAGTGGATTTTTTAATAAAATATGCTCTAAAGAATTAAGGAAATTGTTCACATGGCTCAAGGTTGGTCCAGTAGTTTTATTCTAAAACACCTGGAAAATGAGATACAAATAATTCTATTTTATTTTAATAAGAATTTGAAATATAAGCCAATATCACAATCTCATATTGCAGTTTAGCTATGAGTTATCAGTTACAGGATCAGATACTTTTACACAAACACAGTCAGCGTTTTTCCACACTGACAAATGTAGAGAACTATATATTTTATAGAATCACATAAGATATGGAATATTTACTTTTTTGGAAAAAAAAACCCCAAACTTTAAAATGCATGAAAATGGAATAGAGTAGATTATATTTAAGCTTAGATTTTAAAGTATATCATTTACTTTTTTTGTACAGTTTTGCATTTGAAAGTCATAAAAAGTGAGGAGAAAAAAATCTGTTCAGGAAAACACTTTTGTCCCTGAATAAATGCTACCAATACTAGAGATGGAGTTAAGCAAACTCTTAAATGCTTCCTATCTGACCTATGCCCTACATCTATGTACGGTCAGTCACATATATAAAGCATGCACACAAACATATGTTTTGTGACTCATACATGCAATTATTCTTGGAAGGAAAAAAAGGGAAGAGATATGAAATATTAGCAGTATGAGTAATTGAGTTAAATTTAAAAAAAAATCTTGCCTAACAATTCATAGTTATTCTTGTATAACCAAGAAAAAATACATATAATAATAACTACCTGAAGACTTAGGTCTTATATTTAACCTTGGACTCATTAACTACAGTCATTGGCTTTAGCTTTCTTTTGAGACAAATAACAAGGATTTGACAAACCCTTTCCTGAGATATAGAAATTAGTGTACTCAGCTGGCCTGAAATCATAAATTGATTCTACACAGACCAGTGGGTAACATAAAGTGATACCTATTTTCATCTATAGCTGTCCTGAATCACATTCAGGCAGGTACAGTGTAGGTAAAAAGCATCTCATTATCATTCCTTTGAAATGGAAAGGCTCATTCAGAGCTCCCTGGGTGTTTGCTTCCTGATTTTCACAGGCTTCAGGTAACTCCTAAAGGCACCTCTGAAATAAATTTGGTGCATGCTGTCCTTGAAATTTAGGAATACACAACTGGTGGCATTCACATCATCTAGCTTTAAAATTTAAGAATTTACCTTTCCTGAATTGCTCTCTGGAGGAGCCTGCATAGTTCCACTGACCTTGTTGGGAATTTAGGATCTTAGATTGTACTCTAAATTGCATCTAAATGAGGTGCCTAAAGTATATGGTGTGAATATCTCTTATGTGAGAGAACATTGAGAGGCAGAAAGAGGTTTACTAGCAGAAATACAACCTTCTGCCACATGCGTGCGATAACTCAAATTTCACACTCAGAGCTGTGCAGTATTTTTGGCACTATAGACCTTGCTTGATTTTGAAACCACAAGGACTAAATAATGTTTAACAACCTTCCAGTTCTAAATGTGATCTTTTTTGTCTAGAGAGGTAGATCCATGCATTTAACAGTTCTAAGCATAGGGCTGCATTCAGCAATGCAATCAATCAGGTACATCAACTAGAAATCAAAAACCATCAATTCTTTTACAAAAATAATTGGGAGGTGTCATAAGACAAGCATTGCTCTTGCTGCAGTAACTGTTCCTGCAAGAGGTCCTGTGCTCATTACAAGTGGGAATAGATGTGTAGAAATAATTTAAAATGCAGATAATGAGGTGGAAAAAAAATAATTATTAGTTGTGACCAAGGGGATAAGATAATAGTAATGGATACCAATTTCAGTGTGGATTTGTAAAAAGCTGTAACAGATAAAATTCAACAGCAAATCACTCCTGGAGAAGAAAACGATGAATTTATATAAATGAAATTCAAGCTGTATATAGAGATAGTCTTTCCCAACCATGAGATCTATTAAACTTATTAGCCCTTTCCCCTTTAACTCCCAAGAGTTAAAAGCTTCACTGCATGCAGTTTTTAAACTGACTTGGAGAATAAACTGGTAGTGTTCAGTATCTAAGTCCTATGCTGATCAGTTGTTCTCCATCCCTACACACATTTGAATCTAAATTTGTGGCTACCATAGACAGTCAATCTTTTGGGGTGTTCAATGGTAAAATATATTTCTCAGTAGTCAGAATAGGAGAAAAAAATATTTTCCAGCCTTCTGTGGGCAAGAGTTATTTATAATACAAACAGAATCCACTGAGATTTGCATATTATTTAGTTTGTATATTTTGGCAACCAAATTATCCTGTGTGTATAGCCTTTCAAAAAAGAAAAGCAGTACATAAGTTCTAAATACTGTTATTATTGATCAGATGAAGAAGTGCTTTTTCAGGTTAGTTAAAATGACTGAATGCTAACACATATCTTTATGCTTGAAATTATTATATCCAGGTGTCAGGCACTACACTGGCAATGAATGGTATAACACACTGCAAAAAACTGAGGGGTAATAGCTCTTTTTTTTTTTTTTTTTAACAGTAGAGATTGCATGCTTGCAACAAAGGAAAAGACTGAAAGACTGAGGAATTTATATGTGGGGGGGCTGTTGGATCTTCACATAAATTTGGGGCTGTTGGATCTTCACAGTTGCAGTTCCAGCATCTTGTTGGTCAGCCTCAGTCCAGGGATAACCTGACACCATCAGAAAGCTGATGTATCTTCACATACAAACTTCTTATATAGTTCCATTGTGGAATATAGTTCCATTGTGGAATTGATGAACTTATGTATGTGAAAAGGTAATGCTGAAGCATAGCATTCCCCTAACCAGCACCTCAGTGGAACTCTTTTTCCTAGGTGAAAAAATAGTTATTTTCCTCCTTTAGTGCTCTAAGTATCAAAAGAAGTAGTAATTAAAGCACACCTCACTTATGCCATTATTTCCTACATCAAGATGAGAGCATATTTTAAATTGAAAAATAAAGCTTACGGAATTGAAAATATATCAAGCCAGATAAGTGGTTTTGCTTTTCACAGAATTTGCCACAAACAGCTCCATCTTGCTGGGAACTACTAATAACGAACCGCCATTTAGAAGCTAGGTTATTTCTAAAAGACAACAGTCACTGCTTCCGACCATTCCGTATCTTAAGGGATAACATAATGCAACAGTATCTTCACAAAAATTGTACTTCACAAAAATTGTGCTACAAATATTACTGTTGAAGGAATCAATCAGGAATACATGATCAAAGGTTCACAGAATCTTAATTCAGATATGCATTACATGGTCTCATGCTATTTTTTCCTGAAAAGATTCTGTCTTCATTTTCCTTGCTGATGCAGCCTAGTATCTGAATTGAAAAAATAAAAGGCAATCAATGTGGCAAGTAGGACACAAAGACTGGGATTTTATCCCTGTCTCTGAGAGAAGACTCCCGCATTTTTGTATTTCACCTATATCCCATCAAATTGTTGATTCTACACTGATGAAGAATAGAGCTAATATGCAGATGATAACTCCACATGCTTTTTCATCAAGGTTAGATTATTATGCTGTTGCCTGTTAGTCCATTACTGTCTTGTGGCTTGCAACCTGTTCCAAAATATTTTTTCTAAAAGTATTTTCAGGCATTAAAGATCTCCAGAAATGCAGGATGTACTCTGTTAAAAATCATGCTTATCTAATGATATTCAATATTCTTTTTTCTTAATAACCTGCTAAGATAAAATTTATGATACTTGAAAATTGTTTTTTTGAAGATATGATTGAGTTGGTATGTGGTGCCATCACACCTGGTTATTGTGATGCAGATGTTCTTCTTTTCTTTTATTATATTCTACGAGGGGAATGTTGCTGTATTTTCAACTGCAGTTCTGATTTTCTGTGTTTTGCTCAGGGGAACTCTAGCCGTTTCTTTCAGTTTTTCACGTTGGTGAGAGCATGAACTCAAAGCTCAATAACTGCAATTACCCTTTATGGTGGTATTATGAAGTAACTTTGCTTAGAAACAAGGCAAAACAACATAGACTACCTACTTATCACTTATATCTATAAAGTAATGAGCACCAGCAACCTGATATGCCAAAGGTCATATGTATGTCTACCTGAACACAGAAAGACAGTAACACTATTGTTATTTAGAAAGTTAAGAATGGATTCAGGTGTCTAAGAATGCTCAGCCTTTTGTTATCAGTTCCTTAGGTATAAGAAAAACTTCTTTCTCACACATCCATATTTACACTGACTTATTGTAAAGGTAGATGTCAGGTTTAATTTGAATTGCTTCATGGAATTGACAACCTCAGGGACTCTTCAGACTCACTTGAAGAAGTGAGGCTTACAAAAAGCTTTTTTTTTCAGATTTGATTTGAATTCATTTCTTCAGATAGAACAAAAGTATGTTGTTCGTCATGACACTGCAAAACATATCTATCCACATTCTTTTAATGGGATGTTTTGAAGACACCAAGGTCAGAGGAAGATAACCAGAATTTTATTTTTCATATGCAAAATTTTCATGTTAATATACTTTTTAAAAACTTAATGTTTCTACAGAGTAGGAGGACAAGGGATTTTATAATTTAGAAACTGATCAGCTAATTTATTTAAAAGTTTTAAGTCAAATGTTCCTACTAGACATGCATCAAATTAGTCAAACATTGCTCTAGCCTACCTGAAAATTTTATGAGTTCTGGATAGAGAATAATTTCTGACAATCCATGTTAGAGATACTACCATTTTCTTATAAAACAATGCTTTTACGGTTTCATTACTGCAAAAAACAGTAATATAGATTAATAATGATATATCAGTTACTCCAGTTGTTTTGGGTTTTTTTTTAAATGAATTAATTATTTCCTCTGCAAAACAATTAAATTCTTGCATATGACAGATGGTCGAACTGTTTTATTTAAAATGTACTAGATAGGCATGGAATACTATCTGTTTTGCTAAAAAGATGTTGCTATGCAGCAGAGAAGAAATTTGCTTTTTAAGTGAGGTTGAACTCTGGAGAAGAAAGAGATTGCTCCTTTCCTGAGAGCAACTGACTACAGTCAGCTGCAAGCCAAGAAGAAAATCTGCCAAATGACAGTAGATAAAGTGAATAAAAGACTAGAAATAAATATACAGTCTGTCCACAACCAGGAACACACCCACTGCTGAGTCTCAAAGGTGACTGAAAAATAAAAGAGTTTTCTTATGTCTGTACTAGGAGTGCAAACAAATATGAGAATGAAAGAGCTGAGATGAAAACTTACGGTCTGAACTATATACACCTCAGGGTTTGTAAGGCTGTTTGTTTTGCTTTACTTTGGACTGTCTCTTGTCGTCTTCCCTTAATGGAATACTAAATATGGTGAAAGCTCATTTGTAATTGGAATGCATCAGGAATACTCCTGAACTGACACTCATCTTCCAGCTTAGTTTCATCACACACCCCGTGAGTGCTCCACAAAGCAAACCAAAGTACTGTAAATGTGGGCAATCGAGTCACTTAAAAAACCCTCCTGGTCCAAAAAGCAGTCCAACAACATTAAATACAATTTAATTTCTAATAAAAAGTTATATGCTAGTAGAGTAGTGTAAAAATATATGTAGTACACAATATTTCTGTATTTAAGAAATCCTTATTTTTCATTGACTAAATATTGTTGCTTGGTAAGATCTGAATTCTAGTACTTGATACTGTGTTTGATTAAAACAAAATAAAACAAAACATAAGAAAAGCCAGAAATTTGTTTTTTACCTAGGCATTGGGTTTCAGTACCACTCCAGAGACCGTTTGCCAAGCATTCTCTCACATGAGAACCAACTAATGTGTATCCTGTGTTACAGGTGAAAATTGCAGTAGCTCCATACACTGTTAAGGTTCCAATCTTATTTCCATTTGGTGGAGATGGAAGACCACCACAGGAGATAACTAGGAAAAAACCCAAACAACAGAAAAAATTGAAATATGAAAATATTTTTCATACTTTCTTAGACTGGAAGACAATATATCACCTCTCATTTTCTGAAAAAGTACATGTAATAGGAGTAAATACAAGAGTTGTATTCCACAGTAAGAGCTTAAAATTATGCTTGATTTGGCAACACATGTTCTAAGTCTGAAAATCCATTGGGATATCTTCACAGCTTGACAGCAGTTTAAACACAATCTGTATTTCCAGTTCTGAAACAAAAGAACTATATGAATGACTGGGAAGGTTGTGGTTATATTCCTGGCCACTCCTCAAACATACTTTCCCCAGCCATTTTAACTCTTATGTACATTTAAAGATATTATTCTTTTTTAACAGGTAGTACTTAAAATTGTTATGAACTGTCTTTTATCTTATTGCTCACTACTGTTCATAATCATATAACATATATGGTAGTCTAACTGCTAAAAATATAAATCTTCTGTTTTTTCTTAAGGCTAGACTTGAGCCATTATCACAGAACCCTCTGTAGCATCAGCTGCAACCCACAGCTATTACAGTACCACATGAAAAGTTACCTTTTAAGAATGTATCAAACTAATTTAAACTGTTCTGTCATGTCTCTTGTTTCTAGAAAAATATATAAATAATATTGTAATTTAAGATGCAGACCAATGCCTTCAAGAGCTTCAACTGTATTTTATTATATGTTAGCCTAAGTCATGGATTTACTTTCAAAAGCATGTTAAAGACAACTAAACTTCCTATCTGAAACCTCAAGGCCACATTCTTCTATATTTTAAAAGCTTCACTATAGAAAACAGTATGGAATTGGGTAGATAAAATCAAGTACAAAGCACCATGCATTTAACAGTCATAGTCAGAATATGTGATCAAAGTCTTTTATGTACCCAAGGTTTCTACAGGTGGATGAGACTCCTTTCATCTACAATCAAGTCACATTACTGTAATTTGTGGAGTAGTGTATCATTGTAACTTGTACTGCTAGCGCTGAATATTAATTATACATATGCATATGTTAAAAAAAATTCTAAAATGCAATAGAATGAATTGTTCTAAATATATAACAAATGCTTTTATTATTTTTAATTACAGTGATTCCAGTTAAAAATAAGTAAACTACATGAATAATGAGCCACCTCATAATTTGTTATGCAGCTGTTCAGTATATTCTCAAACAAATAAAAGTTTTACTGGCTAGGTCTTTCTTAATCCAAAACCCCCTTAAGTTGGTGTTTCACAATTCCTTTAGAGATACTATTCACAAGATAGATATTGATAAATATATAAATGACTTATCATCAGTGTTTCAATTAGCTTTCCTGCTGCTTCAGAAATATAAACAGCTAGGATCTATATTTATATAACCTACCCCTAGCATTTGAATGACAGACAGAAAGTAAACAGTAGACTTCTCAAAATACTCTATAGTGTATTTCTGGATCTTAATGATCTATATCCAATGGAAGTATTACTGAACATCTCTTGGGGGATGAAGTTTGCCATAATTAAATCCTAATCAGTCCTCTATCAGAGGGCAAAATAATGTACCTGTCTTATAAATAAACTAATGTATCTTCAGTGAGCACCTCCTTGGGTTTCTGTATCTACCTAATACTTTGCTTTTGGTTAACTGCATCCCATATGGGTCACTTCATTTTCTACTTACTTAAAAATTCTTTAATTGTAGAGGTTCGTCAAGAACCAGGTTTTCAAAGACTTCTCAGCACCTGAACAGTAGCTGCATACTAGGCAGCAAATACAAACCCAGGTTTTTTAGTATGTGTGCACAAAAGAAAAAGGGCACAATTGCAGTTAATAGAATAAAAAACTCACTAGTTTCAAGTTAAAAGAAAATTGATATAGCTATTACTGGTTTATAAGAGATATAGAAGAGTCACCTTATTTTTCTAACTCAATATTTTTAAAAGGAAATTTTCCCAAAACAGTACCAATGGAATAAAACAAACAACATAATTCCACAGCCCATCATCATTTAGATAAGATCAAATATATTGCTTTCATGTATGCATTGTATTGGATTGTTGTTACAGGCAGCTCTCTCAGCCTTGTTCTAAAAACATCTTAAATAATTTTTTTCTTTTCCAGAAAATAAATACTGATGTATATTATTTTTAGTTCAACGGTGTACATCCCTCTGTTCTCTTTTCTTTGTTCTTCTTTTTGTATACTAACATCATTCTCTAATACTGCCTTTATAAATTCCGTGTCTTATTTGCAGCCACACAATTCCCAGTACTGGTAAAAGATGGTGTCAATTTATACTTGAATCACCCTTGGGAGTGACTCAGTACAATCTGAGATGACTTTGGGTGCTCTTTCTAGCCTCCAGCTACTATTGAAGACAATTGAGAATCTCTCCCAAGTTCTCTTTAGTGTCTACCATCTTAGATACTGTAATTTGTCTCATATGGTATCAGGAGGTTGTATTTAGGCAAATTAATTTTCTCTTCTGTTTGTCACAATATGTACGTCATACTGATGATTTCACTCAACAATTTATTTGCAATATAAAAAGCCATCTGATGTTTATGTTCATTCTGTTATCACTATCACAGAATCATATGAAATACTTTTGGTACTGTTTATCATAAGGTATTGTTGACATGTCTGCAGATTTAATGGAGTTTGACAAAGCAGAATGATTCTGTTCCATTTGCTTAAATACCAGAAGATACAATTTAGTAACCAGTTCACCTGATCCCAAGAATTCTTTCCTACAGTGCTGTCATAAAAATTTTCTTATTGAATTATTTTGTTTCAGAATAGCCATTCAAATATCTTTGAACATTAGAAACAGAATTAAAAAAAAGTCACTTTCAAAAAAGAAAATGGAGCATCTCTTTCAGGATGAAACACTAAATTTGAATAATTCACTGAAATGACACACTACCCTGAAAAACTGAATGCCTATATTTTATTTCCAGTTCTGCTGAGTATGCTAGGCCTGTTAGTTGGCCATTTCCCTTCAGATACTGGGATCTTCTGTGCTGCCCTGGCATTGAAAGAGAACTTGCAAGTACTAGCATAGTGCAGTAAAAGTTTCTGCTTTAAGGGCAGCAGAACTAGCTGATGTGCCAAATAACCCCTCCAACCAAAGCAAATAACACCCTGGAAAAAGAAGAAATTAAGTTGGGGGGATTCATTAAGACTTTGATGCTCTCACCCTCGACATCTTTATGGTCCCACTGAGAATGTCAAGATTCTCCAAATTTTTAAACATCTAAAGTTAGGGCAGATGTAATTTATGATACTGTTGTATGAAGAGATTATAAAAGCTCATATATATGTTTCTCCAACAGTGCAGTTTTCATGCTTCACCCAAGAGGTGAAGGCAATATCACCTTCTAATCTAATTCTAATCTGTAATCTTCTGAAGGAATAACATTATCTCCACAGTATTCTCTAAATATTTATGTGCTATCTAGTTGAATAAATCCATAGTCAGACATAGATAATCATCCAGATTGATCTTCTGATGCTACTTCATTGACTCTTGTATGAAATATATTGTACTTTACACATACAGTTTGAATCAGTTGATTTCAACAAGTTAATGGAAATTTCATATTTGCTTACTTATAGAAGATTGATATCAAAGCCTTTTTTAAAAAACAACAACTGTATTTATAAAATAAAATATATGTATTAAAAAGCACAGAATATTCTGTAAACAAGTATCTTCCTTACCCTTACAACTTGGCCTTTCATTGCCTACACTCCAGGTTCCATTAGTCCTGCACTGTATGAGTCTTCGACCCAATAAATAGTATCCAGGACTGCAGCTGAGCATGACTTGAGCTCCATACTCATTCAGTGACCCAGAAATAAGTCTCCAGACAACATGTTCTGAAAGCAGAGTCTCTATGCTGGGGCAAGTTACAGCTGTGAAGAAAGGACACTTAAATATTAGCAATGTACCCCTAAATTTCTTCACAGAATATATGTCTTGCCTTACTGGCAGAAGTTTTGCAATGTAAAATTGAGCATACCACAAACATTTTTGAAATACAAATTCCAGGAAAAATAATGAACATCATACAGCGAGTATTACAAACTGAGCAGGAGTTTGTAGTACATTTTCATTTAGTGAGATGCAGTGGAACAGTAACATACTGTTATGCTCTCTAATGTGATTTATTTAAAAATTGCATAAACAAAGCACACCACAGACTGCAGGGAAAAGCAAATAATGCTACGTAATTTTTGCAAATGCTCAAGTGATGCTTTATTTTTCTGTCCATGATATTCACTTTAGGAAAGCTCTAACAAGTTCTTAAAACAGGTTGCCATAAAAGCTGCTAACACACATTCAAATGCTAATTACTATTAAATAGTATACTTTGGGTATTCAGGAAAAGAAGAAAGATAACATTTAGAGAGATTTTTAGTGTGATTTCAGCTCTGCTGCTTTTAGTGTTTCAGATTTTGTAAGAGAATGTCGATACTGCCAATAGACAAGAACTGCAGTTTATGTTTTTCATAAGGCTTAATATAGCTACCAATCATAGATAGAATACTTAAATATTTTTCAATTTCAAACTGATGCTCTGCAATTTAAGATAAAGTACACAGAATATTTACAATATTTAGGATATTGACATGAATTCTATATCAATGTGCCTATGTCTCTGTAAAGATTAGACTAGGTTTATGAAAATATTTATGATTATTTTAAAAAAGCTGTATTTGGTATCTTATGCCAAGTTGTTCAGAATTTCCCTGCTATAGAAAAAGTCTTAATGAATTAGCGACTGTTTATATCCTAAAGAATACTTTAGAAAAAACTACTACCCCAAGAACACTTCAGAGAGGCTATACTTTCCAAGGTAAACCAAACAAATATAAAACATGTAACAGAAATTTAGTTTGTCTTCTTTTGTTGCCCTTATATGTTGCTAAACAAAAGGTGACAAATTTTATATATATTTTGTATACTTAGGTATCATTACCTCTGGTCTTTTGTACAATATACTCAAGTAAGACAAAAGCACTAGGAAGAAGTGTGTAAAAGCTGTAAAATATACTGAAGAGATAAAAAGATTCTTGTTTATGTTGTTATTAATTTAAACCATTCAATCAGGGAAAGGACTAATAAAACTGACAAAAAATAATTACATATTCTGTAACCTTTACACTGTCTGAGAGGTATAAAGTGGTTTTATCATGCGTATGAATATGTGATGAAAGCAGAGTCAGGCAATCACTGAAATGCAGGGAAAGGGACAGAAAAAGAATTCTTTTAAGTTAGATTTCCACCACTTTTCAGAACACCTTTGATAATGCTAGAATTATACATCTATCCTTTCCAGTAGTTACTTTACCCGTGGTAAGTTCTACCATCTAGGAAGTACAGAGCTGGTACTGTAGCATATCTGTGAAGATGTGTAAGAATTTACGAAAGGGGAATCATCTGAAGAACTTCCAGAAAAAAAAAAAAAGTACATCTTATGCTATTCCAGGAATATCTTGAATTTTGTGACTCTGAATGTAATTATTGTTTTAAGACGAAAAAAAAAGCCAAGTACAATTACAACATACATGATGGAAAAATATCTCAATTACAGAAACTTGCTATTATTATTTGCAAGTGTAATGGCATCTGATATTGGTTGCCATTCTTCAGCAGGTAGTTAACAACCACAAGGAAAGAGAAAGGGCATTTTTCTCTTACTGTACTGTGAATTTATTATGCAATAACTGGAACTATATTCTTCAAATATAACCCTTTGTCTAAATTCACTATTATCTTAAAAAAAGTAAGATTAAGGTCATGTATTATGCTTGAGAAACTAGTGTGGTTTAAATTCATTAATATTAGTAAAATAAGAAGACAGTAGGAAACCAAATTATCCCATACACCACAGATCTTAGAATAAAGACCTAAGAACAAAATAAGATCACTTGAGAAAGTTGTTAATTTCATTATGCGAGCAGTAAAAAAACCTCAGAGCAAACCTTGTGCTTGGAACTGACCTCACCCACATGCAGGACCTTCCACTTGGCCTTGTTGAACTTCATGAGTTTGCATGGATCCACCTCTCAAGCCTGTCCAGTTCCCTCTGGATGGCATCCCCTCCCTCCAGCATGTCTACCGCACCACACAGCTTGGTGTCACTGGCAAAATTGCTGAGGGTGCACTCTATCCCACTGTCCGTGTCACCAACAAAGATGTTAAACTGTCATGCGGGACAGTGCCAAATGCCTTGCACAAGTCCAGGTAGATGATGTCATTTACTCTCCCCTTACCCACCAATGCTCTAACACTGTTGTAGAAGGCGACCAAATTTTTCAGACACGATTTGCCCTTGGTGAAGCCATGCTGGCTGTCACCAAACACCTCCTTATTTTCCATGTGCCTTAGCAGAGTTTCCAGGAGTATCTGCTCCGTGATCTTGCTGGGCACAAAGGTGAGACTGACCTGCCTGTAGTTCTCCAGGTCTTCCTTTTTTCCCCTTTTTAAAAAGGGGGGTTATGTTTCACCTTTTCCAGTCAGTGGGAACTTCACCGGACTGCCATGACTTCTCAAATATGATGGATAATGGCTTAGTAACTTCATCTGCCAGTTCCCTCAGGACCCGTGGATGTACCTCATCAGGTCCCATGGACTTGCGCACCTTCAGGTTCCTTAGATGGTCTCTAACCTGGTCTTCTTCTACAGCGGGCAGTTCTTCATTCTCCCAGTCCCTGCCAGTGCCTTCTGCGACTTGGGTGGTGTGGCTGGAGAACTTTGCCAGTGGGGACTGAGACAAAAAAGTCATCCTAGCTAATGTCTTAGCTAATAAAAACTCCAGCAATTGCACAATATATATGATGAGCTGGTGGTGAATCTTTGCCTGTTTATATTAACAAATTCCTTTTTGCATACATAATACAACTGATGCTTTATTCCAGAACTACTTATGATTCATAGTTCTATAACTAGACATTGTACAAACATATTTCTAATTATTTTCTAATTAATTTATAGATAAAAATCAATGTCTGAACCATCATAGTTATAGCTTAGTGCACCATAGCTTCCAAAATATCTACAGTGAAATCTGCAATATGCAGATTATGCAAAGGTAACATTAGCTGTTCTTTAAAATGTTTGATATTAGAGAAATTAGCATAAACCAATAAAGGACTCGATTTAAATCTTTGAATGAGTATATTAAAGGAGTCATGGAAAAGAGCAATAAATTTATGCTGTTACAGGAAACCATCCCAGGCAATTAAAATGTTAGAAAAATTAATTAACCACAAAGTCAATTTCTTAGGTTATGCATCCACTTGCTTCTATGAAAAAGAAAGCAAGTAAGAACAGAGGCTAACAAGCTATCCTATTTCAACATTATTTCTGTTAAATGCTGGTCCAGATCTCAGCACCAACCCACATGGATTATAATCTATATGGGTACATTTTATATGTACTTATATAGAAACATAGTATAATATTGTATGCAGTCATATTCTTTGTTTACGAGTTATGGTGCTTTGTTTTAGAAAACTGGCAGGGTACGTGGCATAAGCAGAAAAAAAATCTGACATCCTGATCTTGCAAAAAGTGAACAGATTCAGCCTCCTGATCTTGTGAAGAGAAACATGGAAGTAAATTGTAACATTTGCTGTCATTACTGCTTCACCTTCTGTCACAATATTTTGAATCAGTTCCGTAGATCTGGTCAA
>KZ507035.1:6307-19194 GCA_002844005.1 Limosa lapponica baueri | reverse complement strand
AGGGAGATGCTCCAATCCCTCAATCATCTTTGTTGCTCTATGCTGGACTCTTGCCAGTAGTTCCCTGTCTCTCTTGAACTGGGGAGCCCAGAACTGGATGCAGTATTCCAGTTGTGGCCTCAGCAGGGCAGAGTAGAGGGGAAGAATGACCTCCCTCTACCTACCGGCCACACTCTTCCTTATGCAGCCCAGGATTCCACTGGCCCCCTTGGTGACAAGGGCACACTGATGGCTCATGGATAATCTACTATCTACCAGGACTCCCCAGATCCTTCTCCTCAGGACTGCTTTCCAGCAGGTCCACCCCTAACCTATATTGGTGCCTGGGGTTCTTTCTCCCCAGGTGCAGGACACTACACTTGCCCTTGTTGAACCTCATTAGGTTCTTCTCTGCCCTGCTCTCCAGCCTGTCCAGGTCACGCTGGGTGGTAGCACAGCCCTCTGGAGTGTCAGCCAGCCCTCCCAGTTTGGTATCATCAGTGAACTTGCTGAGGATACACTCTGTCTCCTCATCCAGGTCATTGATGAATATGTTGAACAAGATTGAGCTGACCAAAAAGTGGAGGAAGTCGTCTACTCTGGTTGCAATAGATATCTGTGCAGATTTAAAATGTTAAGCATGGCTGATAAAACATGTTTACTGTCATAGTCCCCCATGGCAGAATACCTTGGATTTTCTGTTTGCTTTCTCATTAACCTTATCAGGTACTTAGAAAAGAATTGAAAACAACGTATTAACAAGAAAAAAAAAAATCACTAGGCTGAAAAGAATTCAGAATTAAGGAAATGATGGAATTTAAGTCTACATACAAAATTCAGTTCATTTATACATTTATGTCAGACTCATAGAATGATTAGAGTTGGAAAGGACCTTAAAGATCATCGCGTTCCAGCCCCCCTGCCATGGGCAGGGACACGTCCCACTAGAGCAGGTTGCTCAAAGCCTCATCCACCCTGGTCTTGAACCCCTCCAGGGATGGGGCATCCACAGCTTCCCTGAGCAACCTGTTCCAGTGTCTCAACAATCTCACAGTAAAGAATTTCTTCCTGGTATCTAATCTAAATCTTTCCTCTTTCAGTTTAAAACCATTTTACCCCTCGTCCTATCACTACACTCCCTGATTAAGAGTCCCTCCCCATCTTTTCTGTAGGCCTCTAAATACTGGAAGGCTGCTATAAGGTCTCCCCAGAACCTTCTCTTCTCCAGGCTGAACAGCCCCAACTCTCTCAAACTGCCTTCATAGCAGAGTTGCTCTAGCCCTCTGATCATCTTCGTGGCCCTCCTCGGCACTTGCTTCAACAGATCCATGCCCTTCTTATGTTGGGTTCACAGAGCTGGAAGTAGTACTCCAGGTGGGCTCTCACCAGAGAAGAGCAGAGATGCAAAATCATCTCCATCTACCTGCTGGCCACGCTTCTTCCGATGCAGCCCAGTATATGGTTGGCTTTCTGGGTTATGCACGCACATTGTTGGCCCACGTTGAGCTTCTCATTAACCAGCTCCCGTGTCCTTCTCAGAGCTGCTCTCAAACCCTTCTCCACTCAGCCTGTATTCATGCTTGGGATTGCCCTGACCCATATGCAGGACCTCACACTTGGCCGGGTTGAAGGCCTTGCAGTCTGTAACCTTATGGTCATACTCTGGTTTTTGATAGGACATTTACTTTAAAGGATATAAGGAACAGGCACTGCTTATTCTTTCAGTATATCTACCTTAAAAAAAAAAAAATATCTAATTCTTTCAGATTAGTTTCCAGGCCCTAATAGCTTCAAATTACTTAGACAGTTTCAAGATATAATTTGTGCATTTTTTTTTATAATGACTGTATATGTGTAATCTGTATATTACATTAATATTAACTAACTTATTTTCACAAAATTTCATTAAAACAAGAATCATTGTTATTATCCCCATTTTACAGATATACACTTCAAATACAGAGAATAGATTAATACTAAAATACTAAAATTTATATTAAATAATATATTCAAATAATATTTAAAATTTAATACTAAAATTTTTACTATTTCAATAACTATGATCTGATTTTTCCAGTCTAGTGTTGTATGTTCAAACACAATCTACACTGACTGCATCTGCAGCAGTACCCATTCAACACTTCAGTAACTGAAATTTAAAAGTACGATATGAAAAAATCTTAGTCCAGTTTCCAAGTACTTCATTTTGTGATATGAATAATATATGTTTGGGTAATATGTTTAAAATAGTTATTTAAGATAGATCAGATCTGCCTCCTACTATTACAGAAATGTTTGTTAACGACAACATTTTATAGTGGCAGTAGGCAGTCAGTACGTCAGAAGCCAGCAACAATGCTGCAGGCAAGCAGTGCCTGTAGTCCTCATCCATGTAAAAGCCCTACCAAAACTCATAGTATTTTGTGCTGCAAAGGCAGTGAAATATGAATAGAGAAGGCTGATGCTTAAACAATCTATTATGTCTAAACTATACACCTCATGAAAAGAAGGAAAGCATTTGAAGCAAATTACTTAAAATTCTGAAGATGGATTTTTATTCTACAGCTCTGAAAAATCTTGAGGACTCAATGCTTATTGAGACAGTGAAGGAATACTGGTAAGAATCCATACAATTCCCTTCTTAAACTACAGTTTAGTAATTTTTAATCTGTTCTTTAAAGTGAAGTCCCTTCAGAGTCCAGGATGAAGACTACATAACAGCTTCTAGGATCAGGAACTGACATATTAACTGAAGAATCACATACAAGGCAATAAATAATGTCTGAAGATCTGGAAGATAAGCAAATGCTTGAAGAATCTCAGAGTGAAACCCGTAGCCACTGTCAACTGCGTGAAAATTGTGGGCTGAAGCAGGATTCTTTACAGAGTGCTCATAAAATATTGCAGTCTTGTATCAAGGACCACTGGGATAAAATGTTGTTTTTCTCTCAGCCAGTTTCTGAGAGGGAATCTGTCCTGGAACTTCATGAGGCTTAGCTGATATAGGTGCAATGACACAGGAGTGCTGTCATCTAGGAATGACAGTGTATCACGAAATGTGACAAACTTCTATGAAACCTTTCTAGTGACCTGAAGTAGCTTTACATTTACAGATTTAATTTACTTTTCCAAGTGACATAGCATCCACATTCTTTCAAGGCCTCTACAACACCAGTGTATTTTGCAAGGCAACATACTGAACATTTTCAGCTCACTTATAATCACAGCGTCCATTTGTCACTTGCAGCTGAAGACCAACAGGGTAATAACTGCCTGGCTAAATCACACATCACTAGTCAACTGATGTGTGGACAGCAGCACAGATAAACACCAATTTTGCATTTGCAGGACCATGTTCTTCCTTTCACAAAGCGTATTCTCGTAGGAGCTGGAACATTGAAACATTTTTGCTGAAATTTTTCAAAGCTGTCTGAGGCATTCTGTCTAAGGGAAGCTCAATTAAATAATCCCCAATTCCAAATTAAAATTATTTGAAACTGATGATTTTGTAAATCTCAGTCTTACAGTGAATCATATGACATTTTCTCTAAGAATTTATCTTAGCAAAGGCCTTAATTTCCCAGCAATATCTTTGATCAATAGTCTAAAATCTTATATGAAAAAGATACTTATAACTATCCACTGAAACACTGCCCTATGTTTGAAATTATAAATAAACAAAAAGCCTTCCTTGAAATCCCATGTTGCCTTTGTTTAGCTTATATGATAGATTTTTTCTTGACAGATAAAAAGTCACAGCTTAGTCCACTGTTTCCTTCTAACTTTCCCTTTGGATATTTACTTCTCATCATCACCATATTACCGGGGGATCTTTTGTCCTTTGTGCTGCTATTGTTGAAATATCCAGTGAGGCAGAGGTTTACTATAATTCGCACTTTAGACATTGTCACTTTATAGATAAGAAATCAGATGCTGGGTTAAGTGATTAGGTAAAGTCACACAAGAAAACTAAACATACTTTTCTGGTTACTAAAACAGTTCCTTAATTAATGGCCCATCCATTCCCTATGTTATTTTTCACTTCAACATGTACAAAATAAAAAAGGAGAACAAGAGCAGAATAAAGGTAAAACAGACACCTATGGTGGGGTTATTAATACATATATCTCTGCAGTTCTACTGGCAAGTAACCACTTGCCTAATTTCCTCTCGAATGACTAACCCAAAGTTAAACAAAAGCCTGTAAATATTATAGAGGCAATGTGAACTTGCAAAGCAGCAAACCAAGTACTCCTCTGCTTCCCAAGCCAGCATGCCTCCAGCAGGTGTGCCAAGTACTGTAGTGCACTTTTCACTCCTTCCACCACTGCTTTTAAAAAAAGAATAAATCATCCCCCTCTTCTTTGTTATGCGCTTGCACTAGCTTGCTTGGGTAGGAATGTGCATGTGGGGTTATAAATTATTGAGGGAAAACAAAGCCAAGAATTAGATTCTGCAGGTATCTTTCAAAGCAATTTCCAGGTTTCATTTCTTAGAGCGTGAGTTTCTAGCCTGGGCTCAGCAAGTTCCACTTTCTGCACCCACGGATTTTCCCCATTTGTAATAAACTGCATAGTTTTGGTGGAACCCAGCTGCACTGGGAAGTCAAGTTTCAGCACTTCAAAACAACAAGCAAGCATTACAGCACACAATACCTTTTTCTTATATTTTTGGCATCCATTTTAGTGATTTTGCCATACTACATACCTTTCAAATAAAAAAGAGATTAATTCCCTAGGGCTGCAAGAAATTTTAACTGATGCTTCCCCTCCTAGTTTCACTATACTATACAGATACTCACTGGATTAAGGAAGAGATCGTTTAATAATTAAGTGTTAGTGCTGTCAGGAAATTTGTTATATAGATTAAAATTATGCTAGTGCCTTTATAATATTCAAAGTCCTTAAAAGAATACCCCTCTGCTGTAGTACTAGAGCTCTTTTCTAAGATTTAGCAAAAAGCCTTAAACCACAAGGCGGAAAAAATAAACGTAACATTAGACAAATAGCTTACACAAGTAAGCTTGTACGCTAAAGGCAACATTAAGCATTCCTCCGAAAGCTTCTAGCACTTTTAAAAAAGTAGAGAAAATTTGTATCTACAAATGAAATCTAGTTCTGACAAAGCTACCATTTGCAAAATTTTGTGCACAGGCATAGCTGGAGAAGAAGGGGAGGGTTGTGGGAGGGCAGCAATTCATTTCAGTAGGGTCTTCATTATGAGGAAGCCTGCTGGCTCAGTCACAGCTGCCACAGTATCAATAGCCTTTTTCGGATCTTGTATTTTTCCTACTTTCATGATGTTGCTTTCCCTCATTAAGATTCAAATCCAATTGTTTATGCTGCCGCTCACTGTTACTCTTCTTTCATGCTGATTATTTCCATTGAATCTCATGTAAAATGTACAGAATTTTAGAGAAAAATGCAGGCACTGACTGTTAGTGAAGAGGAAAAAGCAAAACAGTTGTTTGTTCCTAAAACATAGCCATAAGGATTACATATCTCTTTCCAGTCCCCCAATTTTATTATTAGTTGCAGCTAGTGCCATAATAATTGATGAATTGAGCCTAGCAATTAGACAGACCACTTCTTCACTACCACAAAACATATTTTGTGTACACACAAAGGTATAAAATAACTTCTTATTCCTCAAAAATCAGTTTCCTTAATAATTTGATACTTAGAAAACAAATGCTTTACATGAACTCCATTTTTGTAACCATGATATTAATTCCTCACTTAAAATTCATGACAGAAAGCCCACTCCCTTCAGTGCCATACATCTGAGGGTTTTCACATGACCAATTCTCTTTGTTCCTTTTGCCACACTCTCAATCCATCTATTAGGTCCTGCAATCGACTTTTCCCTATGAAAAACTAAATGAATCTCCAGTATGCTTGAAAACAACTTCTCTTTCCCCCATCTCTCAGATTCAGTTTGTCTGTAGTAATACTCCAAGGGCTGCTTGCAAGGTGGAGATAATGCTTTTATTGTGTGGGGTTTTTCTCCCTGCCTGCTCATAGCTCTGTTCATAGTTCTTAAGTCCCCAAAACAATGATCATTATTATGCTCTGAGCTCAGCCCGGATCTTCTGTTCCAGTTACAAAAGAAACTTTCCAGAGATTAGACAGCCAGACCATGGATGGTACAGGAAAGGCATGAGTGCTGTGAAAATCATCTCCCTAAATGACAGTTTGCATTCATAAATGAGAGATACCTGGTGCTTGATAAAATGTTCTTCTAAAACATTCTTAGGATTCCTGTCTCTACTTAATTTATATTGACATTAGCCACCAAAATTAACACACACAACCTTTACATTGCTAATCAAGTCCAAACACAGAAAAAGCAAATGTTAACAACAGACAGCAATTATCACCTCTCTCTCACTGTTTACATCATGTAAATGATCCCTAAACCAAGCCTTTTAGGAGTAATGTGTCTGCCAATACATGCGTAAAAACATATTAAATAGGCTGCTGAGTAAGAGTCAGTATGTCTGCACATAAAGTATAATCCAGTATTACAATACCGGTAACTCATTTTTTTTTTTCTTAATGAAGGACATAATTTTAAACACTATTTAGATAGAGTATTTATATATTTTCATGTCACCACAACACCAGATTCACATGCAGCCTATTGCAGAAATATATTTTCCCCCTTTTTCCATTTATTTGTACATAAAGAAGAGCACAGCAATAAGAGTTGTGAACTGCAACTCAAGGAAATTGTAAACCTAATAATTTTGCACTGAATTGCTGATGGAGTAGCACATACCATTTCAGGATCAAAAATTCTCATTCTTGAGTACTTCTGTGTAAATCTAAGGGCTGTCCCTCCCACTACATTCCAAAGGCCTTGCCTCAGGTCTGCTAAGACAAGATAGCAGGTTGCAGACAGAAATATTCATTGGAAAGGTATTAATCTGGAGATCTTCAGCAAACTGGGAAAAAACAGTGTCCAAGTCCTGTGTTTACCTTGAACTTGCAATAGAGTGATGGTTCATCAAATCATCATCATCAAAACGTACATTATCATAAATTATCTTCAGAGAAACAGACATTATATTACAAGTCCTAATTTGATGCTAAATAGTATACATAACCACAAAGTATAATTTAATGGAAATCACTAATAGTTATAAAATACCTGAGTAACGGATCTTGAAACCTTTCTTGCTGGTTGCATGATCAGTTGACCAGCGAAGATACAGCTGATTCATTTTGCTTGTAAAATTCAGTTGTCCAGTATGATTTCCACTTAAAGCAACCAGTAAAGGGCTTTGCCCAGAAGAACCTTTGGAGATGAATAAAGAAACCATTGAAGTTTTAAAGTACTACCAGTTTAAGTAACCCTTTCCATATTTTAACTCAGCTGTGAATGTGAATATACAAGGAAAGAATAGGAAATATCATGGCACATCATTGGCAGTGAAATAATTCACAGAACTCTATTTAAACTATCCATCCAGTTTTAGGTTTTCACTAGAGGGCACAATAAAAAATTTTGGTACAACAAACTGAAATATAAAACAATTAGTGTTTTTGCCATAAACATGAAGAAACAGTGGATTTTTTTTTCTTTAAATTAATTTCCATTTGAGACAATTACTTTGAATAAGGTTATGCTTCTGCTCCTTGTCCTTTTATATCTATTATTTATTTAAGCTCTTTTCCAACTAGTGGGTGGTAGCTAATCTATACATTCTTTGACATCATACAGTTCATACACTTTAAACAGAACCATATTATATAGCTATGAATTTACAATACATACTTCACTAGGAGTCAGTTCTGTTAAAAGATAGTGTGTTTATTATAGTATCATTTTTGTGTAAAAAAAGAAAAAAGCACTTGTGGTAAATACAGGGTGTTGAAAAAACATGTCGTGGCACTAGACCAGTATCTTCACCACAATAAAACCCTAGAAGCACAACTAATGATTTGGAGGCTAGCTAAATAATAAAACAATATATATGCAAGAGGAAAAAAAAAATCTATATATCAAACCATTCTCCAACTGAAAGCTTTCTAAAACATGAAATGCCATCTTCTTCCTCCATATTAACTCCAGCTGAACTCCTCCCTTTCATATGCTCACTATGCCTTTTGCTCCACGTTTTTCAAGTTTAGGAAAGCCACGTTCAACCACCATTATCTTGGCCACAGCAGCTATTTGAAATAAAGAGGCTGCTTCATTCATTTTTGCTGAATTTGAGCAGCTGCAGCCTGATCAGCTCTTCTTATGTTGCATGAAAACACAAAAATAAAACAGAATCAAAGGACACCTAAAAATTGAATACAATTGTCATCAGCCTTTTCCCCTTCCAGTCCAACAAAAAAATAAGTACATTTTCTGATCTGGACATTTCAGGTACCAAAGGGAGGCTACAGAAGCCACAGCAAACCATAAAGATTAAGACAACCTCCCAGTTCTTAGGAACTGCAGTTGAGTCACCATAATGACAACACTACAACTAAAGAAGTATTAATAAATAATTTCTAACTCATACATATACAAAATAAGAACAAATAAGCATAGCTTTAGGTACAGGTTGCCCAGAATGCCCTCATCAAAATGCTTTGAGGCTTGTTTGTTTTTCGTATTAGGAAGTTAGTGTTTGATGATTACAGTGTAGGATAACTGATGAGGAATGTTAAGGTCAATTCCTATTTTTCCTTGAAAAAATTATTTAGAACATGACAATTTATTTGGTTTCGCTGTGATTCACCCTGGTCTTTGTAAAATCTGTTTAATACAATTTATTTGTTACAGTTTAGAATTTATACATTCTTTTGAAATTCTCAAATAAAGGGGATAAAAGAATACAATTACAAATAAAGATATACTGCAAAAAAAGAAATTAACATCTTTCCTTGTTACTGATCATGAATTAGTTTGCAGCACCACATGCCACATTGCATTTTTTAGTCATTGGGAGATCAGAGGAATGATTCAATGTATTTTAGTTTGCTCTGGTTTTCCTGAAGTAGAACTTCAGTTTCTGTACCTTACCTAGCAGGCAGCTCTGCAGATGATGTTCAGAAAAGTCAGCAGCATGACCTAGGTGTTCTTGAGTATGATTTTTTTACTGTTATTTCAGAGTTTTTCTATATAAGGAAATACATACTCAATACTCAACTTCTAGCATGCTGACCTCTCATATGATGTTCTCCTGATTAGTAGTTAAAAGTTGACTTCTCCATCTATTTTCAATGACAGAATTTTGTTGGTTTATTTCAGGGAAAAAAAAATAATCAAAGAACATTTGCTGCATCAAATGCTATTCAGTGTAAGTAGCCTGAATACAGTGTTTTGAAGTTCAAAAGGCTTTAATCATTATATTCATGGTACATTTATGGCTTCTCTGGTTTAGAATACAGATGGAATTTCCTAAGGGTCTGACTGATTAGTGGGAATGGCTAATGGGCTTATTGTTCCCAGCTGACTAGGCTGGCCTCATTGACTGGATGCCTCTACTGATCATCATCCAGCTGCTTAAGCATCATAATTTACAGTGTAGTCAGTTAGGTGTAGTCACTATTTTGTTTTGCATTCTGAAGTTGCCTTATAAAGTAATCGGAGTCCTGTGCCTTAGCAAATACTCTTTCTCTAAAAGTTGTCTTGTCAATCTTCATCTAGTTTCTGCATAAAGTTTGGTGGCGTACCTTTACCTGGTGTACGTAGATCGGTGCAGTTCTATTAATGCAAACAAAGGTATGCTGTTTAAGACCATACAAGGTCCCAGGATATGAAATATATGAATTGCAAAATGCAGCAATACAGGGAAATACCTAAGCGGGCTCTGAACGAGCTAGTCTGAGTTATACCCATCACTGGAAACGCTATAGCCAAATCAGCATTGCCTTCTGCCCCAACAAACTCATCATGCTGAGATGTAGAACTAATTAGCTTAGCAAAGCTCATTGCTAATGTGGCCACAGGGACACAAGTAAGTATCTCTGCAAGGCACTGCAATGTGCCGTATTTAAATATCAACTTGTTGAGAGCTAGCTCAGGAATCTCAACATGGCACGGTATTGAGAGGTTATAAATATGCTATTATCTTTCTCATTTAAGTTTGCTGGTAGGTGGTAGAAAAAATGACTTCAGTAGAGCTGCACTAGAGATGAATTTGTAAGAATGTGATTTCGTGTCATGAAATGACAATGCTTAAAAATGTAGTAACTATGATAATTCTCTCAGATCTATTATTGATAATCTGCTTTCATTAAATTTAAATGCATAAGAAAACAAAAAACTTCATCAGGAACATTAAGCAATTTCAACAGAATTTTCCAAAAGTAAACAAACAAAATAATCAGACCACTAAAAAAGTTCCATGCACACTACATATTGTGTTGATGTTAAATACAGAATAGAGCGGAGGAAAAGACAATTTTAACTTTTCAGAATATTTTCTCCACTAACCTGACAAGGACCAACACACACATTATAAAGAAAAAAAATTCTAATGAACTGACTTTTTCTTTTTAAAAAGAATGAAAAATGTGGTGTTTTGTTCTCAGGATGCTGCTATCAGAAATGGAAAATATTTTAATAATTTTAGACGTTAAAAAACTACTACTTAAGAAAAATACTTAGACAAAGATATCTCAAAACATATAACCTTTTTAATATTTTTCATGTTATGAAACTCCCATAGTGAATATTAATCAGTTCTATCATAGTTATAATATATTCTTGGTTAATGAGGGAAGATATGATAATGGTCTCCAAATGAATAAAAATATATTAAAGAACAATTTGGGACTAGTTATTCTCATCAATCAATGAGACCAGAACAAGTGATAATAAGATTAGAATTCAGTAGAATATAAGAATAGCCTGTTAATTAAATAGGGGCCTTTGAGAGATTGCTGCTGTGACTAACACTCTAGAAATTGAGTTTTTGTAATTTCTGTACTCTTGTCCCAGAACAGATGGTCAAATTCTTTAACAGGGGTATATTCAACCATGGTACAGCACTGGTTCTGCTATGCTATGGAGAAAGTAGACTGGGTATTTGGACTCAAATTTGAGTATTTAGCCTCAAATAATTTTATTAAATCAGACAAATGGAATTATACCCTCAAAATACTTCCTCACCAGAATTGATCAATTACAAAACAGCACGTTAAATTCTCCTTTCAGACACCTTCATACATTTCCCAGGAAACAGAAAAGGGTATGACTTTCATAGGAATGCTGCAGCTGCTGCTGCTTCTCCTCTAACAATACCTAAGAAAATTTGATCATAGAATCATAGAATAGTTAAGAGTTGGAAGGGACCTTAAAGATCATCTAGTTCCAAACCCCCTGCCATGGGCAGGGACACCTCCCACCAGACCAGGTTGCTCAAAGTCCCATCCAGCCCGGCCTTGAGCACCTCCAGAGATGGGGCATCCACAGTTTCTCTGGGCAACCTGTTCCAGTGTCTCACCACTGCCACAGGAAAGAATTTCTTCCCAATATCTAATCTAAATCTCCCCTCTTTCACTTTAAAACCATTACCCCTTGTCCTATCACTACACTCCCTGATTAAGAGTCCCTCCCCATCTCTCCTGTAGGCCCCTTCAGGTACTGGAAGGCCATTATAAGGTCTCCTTGGAGCCTTCTCTTCTCCAGGCTGAACAACACCAACTCTCTCAGCCTGTCTTCATAGGAGAGGTGCTCCAGCCCTCTGATCATTTTTGTGGCCCTCCTCTGGATCCATTCCAACAGGTCCATGTTCTTCCTGTGTTGAGGACTCCAAAGCTGGGCACAGTACTCCAGGTGGGGTCTCACGAGAGCAGAGTAGAGGAGTAGAATCACCTCCCTCAACCTGCTGTCCACTCTTCTTTTGATGCAGCCCAGGATGCAGTTGGCTTTCTCGGCTGCTAGCGCCCTTTGCCTTGAATGCATCTATAAAAACTTTTATTGGCTAACAGATTTAGACTCAAAGAAAAAGCAACAGAAATACTAGACTATTGTTTCAGATGTATCAATGCATTATGAAACCAATAACTTGAAATCAAGCTCTGTTTGACCCAATATGTTTTCTTTCGTGGTTAGATAGAATTTAAATCTCTCTTACCATCAAATACCTCCAGCTCATCAAACTGCTTTTCACTTTGAAACATTTCTACAAAGATGGAGATGTTATATCCTGGCTCAACCTTTATAGTCCAAGAACAGGTCTGAGAGTTGGGATAGGTGCCTGGGTAACCTGGACTAAGGATCACTCCTGATGATTCTGTACGGATTTCATTTGCTGGACATTGTGCTAAAAAGGACACAACAAGAAGAACAACAAGAATAGCAATGAAATAAGGTGCTTCCTTCCCATGAAAAAAAAGCCCAGTATTATTTTTCAGAGATATGTAAGCTTCAGGTTAAAGTTTCCAAATGAAAACATGTTAAAATCATATTCTAGATGGAAGGAAGAATAAAGCTCCCTTTAGCATAAACAGAAACCAGACCACCTTTATAAACCTTGCATTTATGAAACAGAATATTAATTGCAGTAAAAAATTCATCCAGGAGTATGTCACAGTCCAAAGGGTTTATTGTCAAAGGATTCACATATGCTGATGTGATCATTCGCAGAGGTGAGGTGAAAGTCCTGGTAAAACTTTTTATTTGGAAACTTAATAGCTATTTTAAATTTGAATTCTTAAAAAAAACATCCACCTTTAAGAATGAAGTCTGTTATATGAACAAGAAAACATATTGGAGCTTCTAGGCACACCAGATCATTTGAAAACATACAAGTTTTGCACAGACAAAGGGTGTGTTTTGGATATGGAATACTCCAAGTCATCCAAGTAAGATCTTCTCAGCAACCACTTCCCCTGTTATTTAAACTCTGAGCTTCTTACATTTTACAAACAGTTTCACCTGGTATTCACAGGTGTTTATGATCT
>KZ507034.1:75721-95081 GCA_002844005.1 Limosa lapponica baueri | reverse complement strand
TGAAGATGTAGGAAAGAATAAAGATCAATCAGGAATCTCATTAAAAGCCTTGAAAACTCAAATGGGTACAGATCTAAATTTGCACTCAGATTTTTGTATTGAATGGAACCCTTACTCTAAGTCTAAGTGCACCCTAGGTAAATAGGATTAACAGGTACTTCAGAAGATATTGAACTTACATCCACACTGCAGAGCAGATCATTGAAACCCCAGACATGATTTGAAGAGCAGCAAAGAGCTTTTACGACCCCCAACCACTCTGAGCTAAGCACCGTGCAGCATGCCGTCAGCTCTGCGCAAAGGTTGGCTATGTCATTAATCCTAGAAAAGAAGAGAAAAAAAATAATACAGAAACAAGGTGTTTCGTAAACAATATTTAGGTGAAACCAGATCAGTGCTTGGCAGAGAAACTGGTCTTTCCTTACTTAAGGTGGGGGTTTATGTCCAAATGTGATTTTGCTACTGTACTGTGTGCTGAGTTGCCCAGGAAGAAGGATGGAGCCTGCAGCCCACCATGACAGATGACATGCCCCTCTCTACAGGGACACGCTCTGCCCTTCCTTCAGTGCTGCCACACAAACAGCAGCTCCATCCTCTCTCATGCAAAAATGCCCCAGGGAAGTGGTGTGTGTGTGGTGCACGTCTCCCAGCCCCCAGGTCACCAGTGATATCTCACCACAGGAGCCCTCCCTCCCTGTGCCAGGACAGCAGGAGGGAGGACAGTCACAAAATCAATTGGCATTAATGAATTTTACTTCATAGATCGCGTACTGTGTAATGTGTAATTTGGTGTATGATTCAGAGTTACGTAACATTTCAAAAAACAAAGCAGAACTTACTCATCCCAGTGCAAGTTATTTTTTCTCTGTTCCACAGTGAAACTCGTTTGACCGCATTTAGATGTTCCCCTTTGTTGCTCTTACAAAACTGCTTCCTCTCAGCTTCTCTGCTCTGCCAAGGATGCTCCACATTTCATAGAATCACAGAATGGTTTGGGTTGGAAGGGATCTTTAAAGACCATCTAGTTCCAAACACCCTGCCATGGGCAGGGACACCTTTCACTGGACCAGGTTGCTTAAAGCCCCATCCAACCTGGTCTTGAACACCTCCAGGGATGGGGCAGCCACAACTTCTCTGGGCAATGTGGGCCAGTGTCTCACCACTCTCACAGTCAAGAATATCTTCCTGATATCCAGTCTAAATCTGCCCTCTTTCAGTTTAAAACCATCACCCCTTGTCCTATCACTACACTCCCTGATAAAGAGTCCCTCCCCATCTCTCCTGTAGGCCCCCTTTAGGTACTGGAAGGGGCTTTAAGGTCTCCCCAGAGACTTGTCCAGGCTGAACAACCCCAACTATCTCAGCTTGTCCCTGGAGCAGAGGTGCTCCAGTCCTCTGATTATCTTCGTGACCTCCTCTGGACCTGCTCTGGACATTTTGGAGATGGCTTCATACTGGGGACAGGGAGAAGGATATAGGAACTGAACACGGTTTGGGCAGGAGTTAATCAGAAAAGAAAAGAAAAAAAATATAAAAATTTTCTTGAGTTTTGTGATCTGTCAGCAACCTTAAAAAAGACTGTCAGCTACTGCTGCACCTACTACCTACCTGCACCTGCTGCAACTATCAAGAATTTCTTAATAAAAATGGGAACAGAATCATAACAAAACACCAAGTTCTGGTGGTTTTGATTGTGTAAGAGGAATAAAGGTGCTAGGGTCAGCAGTAAAGGCTAGATCCAGAAATTGGTGTCCGTTTCACCCTGCATCACCAACTTTGCAGAATGGAAAACCACGGCAGAACAGTTTCAACACTGCAATGCCACATTTGCACATTACCACGGTAAGACAGTGCCAGACAACCCGCTGAAGCGCAGATCCCATCCTTAACTCTAATCATTGGAGATCGACTTGAACTGCGCACCGTGAGGTCCAAGCTACTCTTAAAATACAACTGACAGCTGTTTTAAGTCTAGTAGCTTCTATCCAATAAAACTCTTAATGTTTTTGTTTTAAATATTTTTGCAAAATCTACAAATTACCTATGAAGATGAAATCCATAATAAATAAATTACACATTTAATAAATTAAACACTAATTGCATCAGAAGAAGGAAATGACCTAATGCAGAACCTTCCCTCATTTACAGTCTTCTAATGAGCAAAGATTGTGCTGAGCTGTTCTGTCTGAAGCAGCACAACTGCTGATACAAAAAAGCTTACTGACTCTCTTACAGTGAGCACTTCATACTTGTCACTCCCTTCTGTTATGTTATGCAGATTGATTTAATGAAGTAACTCAGAGGAAACTTACTCAATAAATTTTCAGCGACCTGAAAGAGTAACGCATGAAGCCAATCACAAAAAAGACACAAAACAAAAAGATGAAAGGAAACCTCGTATATACCACGCGAAACCCCATCCAGTTACGATTCCTGCACGCTTTGCCTTACCTTCCCGCATCTTGGTGCCCCATGCACACGTTCATTAGCGCATTGCAGACAAAGCTGTAGCGGTTGGCTGCGTTATCGCTCAGGATCTTGCCCAGCATTGAGTAGTTAATGCTGTGAGCAGAAGGGTTCTCGATGAAATCTAGCATGAACTCTGGGTCCCACAGTAAATTGGAGTTTGAAGGCTGAACATTGCTGTATATCGTCTGCTTCACCTTAGAACAGGCACTACTGAGGACGAAAAAAAGAGAGAGTTGCCAAAAAATGTACTCGGCAGGAATGCTGTTGAACATACCATGTGGGATTAAAAAAGTCCTAGTTTGGTTACCACTCTGTACACATTTTCAAACTCATTTTTGATAAGGAGCATCTACCAGAAAATAAGGCTGATGCATTGGATTCATTCAAGCTTTCCTGCAGTAAAGTCTCAAGTTTCCAAACTGCTCCTATGACATTTCTATGACTGAAATTGTGAGCAGCTGGATAAGGACCACACATTCATTCTTTACGAGCAGTAACTTCCTAGAGCCTCAGATGCCTCTGCAGCAAACTGTAACAGCGCTTCATAACGCTGCTCCCCCTCTTTATGTGTTATGACACAGTGAACTGCAGTGGTGGTAAGAAGAATTAATTAAGGAAAAATAAGAAAACTTATCTAAATTAAAAACCCTGCATTTGGTAATAACGTGACATAAAAGACAACTTTTTGAAAGATGAAATCAGTAAATGGAGAACAGATACTTAAAGGTCATATTTTGACATTAAAAATTATGACAAAGGTCAAGAAACGTTCCGGGCAAGGAATGCCTATATGTTAATTGACATTCTTCAAGGGAAAAAAAGAAAGTGTTAGTGAAGAATGCAAATTTCACACGTTTGTCTCAAGCATTGAGTTTTATACCACAGCTGGAAACAACATCCACATGGACAAACTTCACTAATTATCCCAACTAGGAAGACCTCCTCATTACTGAAAAAAAAGTGTATCTATTAATCGACATTAAATTAAAATACATGAAACCTTTGGATTTTTTTTTTAACTCCACTGGCTCCAGGAAGAAAAGACAGAGGAAGCACTGTGTCACCTTGAAAGTATCTGCGACCTGAGGAAGGAGTGCGATGTGCACAGCAATGCCTGGGCGCAGAGCTCGGAGGCAGCCCTGGGGACACCCTGTCACTGTGCAGCCCCTGCACATCGCAGCTCCTCACCAGGATGCTCCAGTGCAGGAGAAAGAGGCCAGCCTCAGGATAATTAATTTACAAGAATCTACTGGCTGTTTAACAGCAAAGAAAGCATGCCAACCAGCGGAAAACAAATACCCCATACCTCAAACATCAGGCACTATTTAAATGGGCTGTCATCCACCAGCACCCTGGGCAGACGTATGCCCCCAACACTCGGTCGTCACAGCATCTACCTACGCCTACCCCACGGGCCACAGAAATAAAGGTCCAAAACCCAAACAATAGACTACTGAGTACGTGCGCAAAGCAGCCTCTGAAACTGTACTTGCACAAGAAGTAATGCTGGGGGAGTGGCCAGAAGATAAGATTTTAAAAATAAAAGCGAAGGAATGATTTTAAAACAGGAAGTTTAGTGAATACAACTAAATATACCAAGCACACTAAACCAAAACGTGCAGCTCGCTTAGTAAAACCCAGTCACAAGTAACACTGCAGATGATACCAAAAGCCATTTGCGAAGCACTGCAATATACGGAAGGTAAGTCTCTAAATTTGAACATTTATGAACTGTACTTTATGGTCGCGTCAAATTGACTTAGAGAGAGAGAAATAGCTGGACTTACAGTGTGCCAAAAAGGAGATAAAAAAGTTGCTGTGTACAGACAACTGGATTTGGTTTTGCTTCCATTGTAGCAAGGAAACTGAGAAAAAAAATGAGTCTAGCGCTACTCCCTTATGTGGCATGTCTAAAACAGCCATCTAAAAAACGTATACATGAATTTTATTACCAATTCTCAGAGAATTTCTAACTCTACTTGTCTGAAAAAAGGGGGCTTCAAATCAAGTGCTGTATATCACATATTTAATATATGATTTAGATCTTAAATATCACTATATTACTAGATGAAGTTTTGATTTGCTATTGTAAATTAGGATTAATAAAAATGTTAATTTTTATTGCGTTACTGAACTTTGGGTTTTAAGTGGAAAAATGAGCATACAGTTAAGACACTTCTGTAGTTCTTCTATATTTCATATTTCTTTTTCCTAGTGCTTCTCATATTAAATGCTACTGTTCCCATGTGTTTGTAAACCTATTAAAATATTAAGATTATTGCTGAGAACTCTTTTCCTGCTCCCTATTAAACAAAAACCACAAATCTGAAACACGCAAACCAAAACCAGGTATACAAACTAGGAGGGGAAACAGCAACTGAAGTGGTTTGTAAGTCTCACAAGACGCACATTTCCATATGAAAGGTTTCCACTCCCCCTTTAAAAAGTAAGAGCCAAAAATACAGCATATGGGTACCTAAAATATTTTTTTAATTTAAAAATCAAGGAACTGAACATTCGAGCACAAAACTTCACGAACTCAAACATGTTTGTGCCTCTCCCCACATCAAAGGAAGTATTTAATAGAATATTTCAGTTGCGTCAGCTAAGATTTTGTTATTTTCCATCCAACACTGTATGTATTAGGGCCAGTTTGCTGATGCATTTTAGAAATCCAATCAGTCACATCCCAATCTGTGAAAGCAAAGGGGTGTGGGGAGGGATCCAAGGCTGCACAGTGCAGCTGCCTCAGCAGCCAATCTGACACCGATGGTCCCCGCTTCCCTCACCCTTGGCAAACCGCAAAACCAACCACAGCCTGTGAGGAGGGCTCAGCCTCTGCTCCTCCACCACAGGTACCTGCACAGCACGAGGGCTTCACCGTCTCAGGACCACACGCTGTGCTGCCACAGGCAAGAGAATTGCATCAGTAAAGGGAAAGCAGGAAAGGCAACGGCAAATTTTCCATGGAAAGCAGAATGAACTGAAACCACAGCAGTTCGCATCAGTCTGCAGGCTAGGCAGTGGTGAGAAAAATCCCATTGCCACCCACCTGAAGAGGTCTCCAAACTTGCTTCTCAGGTGACTACAGGACACGTACAGATCATAGAGGTAAGCTAAAATACACCTTTCTGGGGAGGAACACTCTGAGGGATTAACGACGTGCTTTACCACCCCGCACAACCTGCAAAAATAAAAACATCCTGAGTTCATTCCATCACACCTTAGAAATGCATGTCATATTGTTATGTATCATATAGACCCCACCATTAGCTGGGCAATGCGATGACAGACTTTGTATCTACAGGCTGACAGGCTCATGTGAAGTTTGGGGTCACCTGCGCGCTTGCCTGGGCCCCAGGGAGGAGAGGACACAGAGGCACTTGGAGAGTCCAGGGCAGAATGGGGCGAGTGGGTAGGAAATCAAGACACAAAACTCCCCCACTTTTCCCCGGTTCCAAAGTGTGCAGATCCCACCAGCCCCCAGCAGCGGGGAGAAGGCTGCAGAGGTGAGCCATCCCCTCCGCTCACCTGAGCTCACTTACAGCCTTCCAATAGTTGGTCTCACTACCTGAACCTAAACACATTTTTTTGCTTAAGAGAGAACACCAAAAATACTTTTTGGAAAACTGTAGCTGCCACAAACCCTTCGAAGACTTGTGCGGTTTGCTCCGAGTTGAGGATGAGGCAGGCATGGTAACGCCGCAGGACGGCGACGATGCAGACACACAGCCCCGTGGTGTAGCTTCCTGCCAGGCTGGACGACTTCAGCAGCAGCTCTGCCTCCACAACGCTCAGCTCGTTCAACAGCTGAGAACACATACACAAAAATAATGAACTGAAAATAACTTCCAAGATAAACATATAAAATAGCTGCAAAAACCCCCAAAATATTGAGGAAAAACGATACGGCAAACAAAAATGGAGTTCCTTACTCACTACCGAACAAGGGAAAGAGGGAGCAAAATAAAATGTTGAAGTATAAATGATGTCCCTCAGAACTGCTCTTCAGAAATACAAGGCATTTCTGGCACCCAGACGCTTTACTGTGTAATATGATAGTCCAGTCTGACACAGTGAAGCCCATCCTAAAATATTTTGTGCTAAAATAATCCAGAATTTTATTAATTTTGAAAGACTTAAAATACATCTACTGATTCTCCATAGTTGTCAAATTAAGACAGAAAGGGAAGTATCTGAAAGGGTCAGGAAACTGAAACAGATAAAAATGCACAGCACAAAATATGGAGAACTTTTAGTACAGTTCTTGGGGTTATTTTTCCCTGTTTTTACAGAAAATGTATCACAGCTTTATCCCAATATATCCCCTCTCCCTCCACCCCCCCAAAAAAAAAATGAACTCTGTTTACCTGTATTGCAAAGTCTATAAGTCCATTGATATTCAGTGCTGGCTCCATGAGATCAAAGATGAGCTGTATATGGTGTGCCAAGGGAAGATGATATGATGTTCCTGAGGCAAAACTAGTTATCTGTTCGAGAACATTGCTGGAGATCTGTAAAAATGTATGATGAAAAGTCATACGGTGACTGAGAGCTTCTCAGACACACTAGTGCTCCAAAAATCCTATTTTATAAGTGGTAATAGCAAGTGACAGCATTTTGCAGATAAAAGCACTAACAAATCATGCATCAGGATATCCGTAACTCTACTATCCTGCAAGTCAGTTGTAATGATGTTTTATTTTCAAAATTGGCAATACAGAAAATGCTGATCTGCTACTTTACAGTTGAGGGTAAAACTGTTCTTAACATCTACAATATTGATTTTTAACCCTGTGGGGTATTTTTAAACACAACTTTGTTTTAAAGGAGAGGCAAAATCATTTTTCTTTTCATTTTATTGCATTGTGATTTTTTTATTGAGGGATTTCAGATCATTAATTATCCTGCAAACAAAACATGCGATAAATCCATTCAAAGGACCAGATCCAAAAATATCTTAAAAATTAATGTGTACCTCTTTGACTCTGTTCATTTTGTTAGCCTCTGGTTATTAAAATGAACTTAGAAACAGCAGCATCTGCCAAAGTGATGAAATCCAATGCTGATAGATTTGTACACTTACAAATCCTAATATAAACCAGGAAAACCAGGCTTGTCATTTAAAATAAACTATTTATGTTCTCCAGTCAGCCACTGATATGACTTTTTAACAGTAAAGGTTGACTATAAATTCTAATATGAAGAAAAGAACAAACTGTATTATCTGCCAGCTTCTCGAAGAGACATACTCAGTTTGTTGCACAAAACCACAGAGGAGGTCCCCATCCTTCATAAACACAGATGCAGTAATGTATCTTGTACACATGCAAGAGATTGGTTAGTAAGTGTCTAATTTACCAGTGAGCACCAAACAATCCTGTTAATGGAAATTCAATTTTCATTAAAAAATCGTGACATTTCTAATAACCCTGAAAGCTTCTTGTAAAACAAACAAAAACCCCCAAGCAACCAAACCAAACACCCGAGTATCTACTGAAGCAAGTATTTTAGACTAACAAGGCAGCATTTTTTTCCCTCTTGCCTTTGAAGAAGCAGTGCACTGAAAATTCTTGGTATATACAAAATACATCTAAAAAACTAGATTTGCTTCCTATTTGATATCCCTACAGCAGAACGTAAGAAGTGAAGATTTTGTACAAGGGAAGTACCTGAGATGTCACCTGATGTTGATCAAAATAGGACAGTTGCTGTAGTTTTGTGAACACGGTCTCTAGGGTTGGAAATGCTTCTTGTTTGGTCTTCCTGGCTTTTTGCCCTTCATCCCCAACTTAACAGAGAAAAAATTACTTTAGTCATTTTATATTTAATGGAGGCCTAGTAGTTTTGCATTATTACTGATTTAAAAGACAATAAAAATCTTAATAAGCTTTACTCGTGACTACATAAAACCCTACTTGCCTCACTTTTCCATTATACTTGGGACAAATGTATGTCACAGCATGTAACAATATGAAAGCTGCTTCGAGGTTATTCCAATGCAAAAAGGTGACACCCAAGAAAAACTGAAAAACAGTCATACAGTTTTACTAGGAGGGTAAGGAAAACGTATCACTCCCCGGTCAGTATCTCATAGTCCAGCCTTTAGCCTAACGCAAGTGTTTACAGCCAAGTTGTTATAATGGAAAACTGGGATTTCTAGCCCCAGTAGCCCTTTGCTGTGCTGGTGCAGCCGTAAGGCAGGCCAGCAGATTGCACTTCGTGCTGCGGGACTCTGGCCAGTACCTCACCCAGTGGCTGTGAAGGGGATGAAAGCCAAATTAAGAGATCAATACGCATGGCTCCAGACAACTTGCTGAGCACCTCACAGCTCCCATGATCTTCACTACAGGCTACCATACGGCAGCGTTAAAGCATTTACCACCCATTTCAGTAGTACTCTTCTTATTCAGAATTTTGAGGATGTCTTTGGTAATCTTCTTCAGCTGATGCCTTGCTTCATCACGCTCCTTGCCAACACCATACAGGAGAATCATGCGCTGGTTACACTCGTGACTTGAAGATTCATCCTGAAAAGACCAGATACAAGTGAGGCCCCTTTTCTTTTTTCTGTCATCACCTGCAGAAACCTGACCCAAATAGCCCAAATAGTAATAAACAATTACTAACTTTTTGTTAGTCATAAACAATAAGTAACTCTTTGTCACAAAAAGATCTCCTGTAGTTATGAGCATGGAGGAAACAATGCCAAATGAAATCACTAAGGAGACAGGGTAAAACCACAGAGGGAAAAAATGTAATCCAATGTTATGGATTCTGTACGTACTTCTAAGGACAGAGGCAGGAGGCGCACATGGATGGCCCTCCTAACTGTCCCCTGGATTGAGATTCAGTAGCAGATTAGTAAACAGAAGACAGAATGTCTTAGAAACTGTGTGCCATTTCTCTTACTACGTACAAGCCCATGGAAAAGAAGATGCAGCCTAATTCCTAAAATTCCATTTTACACGTCCAGAAGAAATTGAAATATGTTATAGTTTATTTAAATTGTAACTGGTTACATTTAGCCTTCTAATAAAATGTATCATATAATGTTGATGCACTGTATATAACTTAAAAACTTGGAGAACTATTTTGCCAGTCATATAAGGTATAAATATTTTGTTTGGAAACATACTTACCTTCCCCAAACTAACCAATCACTGCTTCTTTAAACATAAAACTACTTTAAAAGTTTTAAAGAAATAAGGCTGGTACAAAAACAATACTAAAGAATCACAAGGCAAAAAGGTAGTAGATGGGAGTGCAACTCTGTGCTCAGAAAAGTTGCAGAGTATTACAAAATACAGGCTCTCTTTTAAAAATAGTGACTCTGTAGGCCAAAAGCAGGAAGTAAATCTCTAATTATTTTTAAAATTTCTATTTCTCTCTCTCTTCTAGAGGAAACAAAAGCAGAAGCACTGAGAACGTCACCTGAAATTTGCAGCTGTCTCCGGCTAAGAAACCAGTTCAAAGCCAGAGGAAGGTCTAAGTCTCAGAACTGGGATGCCCAGGTGCTCCTCCAGCCTCTCCTCACTCCGTGGGATTCACAGACGAACACTCCTGCCTGCCCACATAGTGAAGAGCTAAGAGGAACCGCGACCGACCCTCCGTCAGCAGCACCAGCTTCCCATCACAGGAAATACCCACACGTTTCATCGCTTCTCAACAGCGCGCTAGGGTAAGATTCTCTTTGATTTTGGGGTGAAGGGAGTGGTGTCTGGCTGTGCATGCTTAGGGAATACTTATTTCATGAGGAATAGACTCGGCTTCAAAGCATAAGCCAATTTATTTCTATCTTACTGATAGAAATAAAACTTTGCAGCTGTGAAAGGAAGAGGTCAGGGACCCTGGAGCATTGGCTGACGAAGTGTCAACTCCCCTGAGTGCTTTATTTGAGAGAGGCAAGGATCACGCAGAAATACAGCAATTTTTACAATTGCCTCACTACACTTGTGAAAATTTTGAAACACACCACTGACTGATTCCACACCCCTCCCTGGCTTTCCCAGGCAACCAGTTTGGTTCAGACCTGACCTGATCAAGAATTTTGGACTAAGAGTAACAGTTTTCAGCCCATCCCCTGTTACCAGCTAGGCAGATGCCTGCTTCTGAGTGTTTGTGGCCGGCTGTGGCCACCAGGAGCTCCTGGTTTCGTGGAGCAGCTCTAGCCAGGGGCCTCGGCAGCGGCAGAGCACGGGAGGCTGCAACTCCTGCGTGCGGGCTCGAGTCAATGAAGTTTTAAACTGATTTGCAACACAGCACCGGTAATGCAACTGATTTAGGAAACATGACAGGATAAACTGTCAAACTAGAAAGAGCGGTATCCATAAATACCTACATAAATAAAGCTACAAGTAACTTCAGGCTTTGCTGGCAAATGTGTAACCACTGAAGCGACAGACACCGTTAGCTGCCCCCGTGCTAGTATGCAGGGCTGAGGAGCAGGTTCTCCTCTCTCACTCTCTTCCCCTTGCAAGCACCAAACAGCGACTTCATGGGGTGTCACCTCTATGCGTTGAGCACCTGGGCGAAGCGGTGGGTGGCCTGCGAGCTGAGCAGGGGCAGGGAGGGGAGGACAGACACTGTTTTCAAGGACAACCAGAAAACAATGTGGAGAGAGACAGATGGACAGCCAAGCAGAAATATAATAAAAAGGGGCATCTGATTCCCTTTACTTCAGCCTGACACTGTTAAATCTGTAGTCAAAACAAGTGTAGATGCTACCCCTTTTCACACTGAGGAAGCCACAGAAAGGGACATTTCTCCCTTACGACAGATATAACTCACAATTTAATTTTTTTCTTGTTTGTTTTTACAGGGAGCCGGGGGCAAGACGAAGCACAAATGAAAGCCACAACCAACTTCAGCTACGCTAGAAACAACAGCAACTGCACCAGCGATAGCAGAATCAGTCAAGTCATTTTTCCTTTGCTTTATACAATTCTGTTCCTGGTGGGTCTCACCATGAATGGCCTGGCAATGTGGGTCTTCTTCAAAATATCCAGTAAATCTAATTTCATCATCTTCCTCAAGAACACTGTCATTTCTGACTTACTCATGATCTTGACTTTTCCATTTAAAATCCTGAGCGATGCAAAGTTGGTATCATGGGTACTGAGAGGATTTGTGTGCCAGGTCACCCAGGTTGTATTTTACTTCACCATGTACATTAGCATTTTGTTTCTTGGCCTCATAACTATCGATCGCTACCAGAAAGCCTCTTCGCCGTTCAGAACATCAACACCAAGGAGCCTTTTAGGTGCCAAGATCCTGTCCACAGCAATTTGGATATCAATGTTTGCTCTTTCATTACCCAACATGATTCTAACAAACAAAGAGAAAACGCTTGAGAACGTAAAAAAGTGTGCTCGCTTGAAATCCGACTTTGGCTTAGTCTGGCACGAAACTGTAAACTATATTTGTCAACTTATCTTCTGGATTAATTTAGCAGTCATAGTTGTATGCTACATACTCATAAGTAAAGAACTGTACAAATCCTATAAAAGGACAAGATGCACAGGAAAAGCATCCAAAAAGACTGTAAATCTGAAGGTTTTCATCATTATCGCAGTGTTCTTTATTTGTTTTGTGCCGTTCCACTTCACCAGAATCCCCTACACGTTGAGCCAAACAAGAGACGTTTTTGAATGCTCTGCTCGGAACACCTTGTTCTATTTAAAAGAGAGCACTTTGTGGCTGACATCACTAAATGCTTGCCTGGATCCATTCATATACTTTTTTCTTTGCAAGTCATTTAGAAAGTCCTTGCTAGACATGCTGTGCAAACACACAGCATTGTCAGAACTCAGAGCTCAGATGAAGGAGCAGAACGAAGGAGATGACACAGACGAGACACCACTCTAGAGCTAAGAACTACCCATATCCCTCCTCAGCCACATACATTTATTGGTGGGAAGAAGCAACACAGATCCTGCGAAGAACATCTAGAATTTCACCAACTTCTTTAGGTATTTGTCCTAATGACGAAGCACAAGCACCCTGGAACCAACATCACTGGCTACAAAAATGGTGAAACTAGAGAGCTTGAAAAAAACCAAGAGCACCAACTGATCACAACCTCCATGCTTGTCAGAACTGCTAGGAAGAAGTTTCAACTTACAATTGGGGCTGTAAGGAAAAAATTAATAGTGTCATGAAAAGCTACAGACGAGATTATAAACTGCAAAGATTTTGCAGAAATGGCTTAACTCGGGCCAGAATAAAGTTCATAATAACACAAGATCTGGGAGTGCAATTAAAATCCACAGTAAGCGTGATTTTTTAAATACAGGGAGTTGTCACCTTGTATGCAACTGGCAGACAACAGAAACATAGGACATACGTAGATAAGCTATTTATCTGTGCAGATTTTTGGTAACAGAATAACATTTTGCTTATCTTATTATATGCTTTCAGTTCTTAATCCATTGACCAATAATTAATAGTTGTATGTCAGAGGAAATTATTTCATAATCAGGCTTATCTTGATGTGAATTAAATCTTCAAATACTTCACCTTACTATATGAAAAATAAACAGAAATGTACACTTTTATAGATAACATTATATTATATTAGAAAATATACAAAGACTCAATTTACAGAATACTTAGATGTTGAGGAAAGACTAATGGTAAAATCTTTGCTAATTATTAAGGGTACCTTTTTTGCATTGTATAAAATTTTAACCACTTCGCCTTTTCATTTAGAAAAGTTGAAAAAAACCAGGAAAGTATTTTCAGGTATGTAACATTTTCAGGTATTGTAACAACCACACATGAAAAACGTTCCAGGCTATTGTAATAAATTATGGTTAATTTATTATCACTGGAAAACAGCTCCAATTCAGAATTATGTTTCACCATCATGAAAGAGCTCAGTCCTGCCAAAAGCCACTGCCTGTCTACCCTTCTCTGGTACTTACCTGCGCCTGGCAGGGCGCCAAGCGTTTTCACAACTGATACTCAATTTCCTAAAAAGTTAAAAGATGGTTCACTTACTTTAGCATTCAGCCATAAGAGTTTATGCATCTCTTATAACCTGCCTAGATGAATTAAGTATTTTACAAAATGTTTCGTGCACTGCTTATGCTGGTATATGCACCAACACCGATTACAATCAGTAGCTGGGTTGTTACACCACAGAAAACAGGTCACCATTATTTCCCTGGAACCAGCGCTGCCAGTCACCCCAGAGCACGCTCCCCACAACCAGCTGGCGCCCAGGACTCATCAGCTCCAGCTGATGCCCAGAAGGAACTGCGAGATGCCCCACTTCCACCCAACACCCACTCCCCACATTTTTTCGCACCTACACGTGGAGAGAGAGTGGCAATTATCCGGCAGGTGCTTTTCCTGATCAGATGAGCTGTTTAGACAACAGACACTACAGCTATCCGTGTACCACACAGCAGTTGCTGAGAGGATACACGGAGGCACTTCATACCTGCCTCTTACAGCTGGGAAGAGTGTCAAGAGGCCAGCATGGAAGAAAATGGGCAAGATGCTGCTTTGGACATCAGTCCTGGGGTATTGCAATGGACTGTCTCAGCTTTATATAGCTCTTGATGAATGAACAGAAGCTGGGTGAGGCAGCTAGGGACATGTCACGCTGATGACGATGGTCAGGGTGACCTTCATCCTGGTCATCCTCAAGGATCTTTGCTCTCTGCCAGCCATTTAACACTGACATTATGGACATCTACATTAACTAAAATGTAGATACTAATGCCCAAACTTCTTGTCAATGCAGCTGCAGCCTGAGAAACTCAAAAAACAATCCATGTCTGCCCACAAAGGGATGGCTTGAACCCGAGCTGTTTCCCACATGGCAGCAAAGCAAAGAGCCTGAACCCTAAGTAACATCAGTTGACAGAAAAATACAAGACAAATCACATGACTCAGTTAAATTTATACAAAATGTTCTGTTTACAGAAAAATGCACTAGATTCCAACATTATACATAATAAACACATAACAAATAGGAAGCATACCATGCAAGGGCAGCAGCTTCTGCCAGAACCAAAAAGTGGCTGTAACCAGCACGCTGTATCACCTGGCTACAATGATGCTAAAATAAACCAGAAAGCCCATTCTGGAAATCAGAAGTCAAGCTCAGGTTCATGTGTCAATATTAACAGGCTACAGAAGGAGGGTACAGCTTCAGAACATGTCAGCGCAGATGATTTTGCAGCCCAGTAACCCATTGTAAGGGTGGCTCTGAGCAGACTTTCTGGTCATGTACTTGATAATGACTAGTGCTGTCCAGAACAGGCAAATTTACACACACAAACAAGAACTCAGAGCTACATTTGAGGATATCCTGGAAAGCTGTCAGGAAACATTCTATGTTTGTTCATCCCATGTCTCTAAAGGAGCCACATCATAACAGCACAGCGTAGGTGTCATCAGGTCTGCCTCACACAAAGAGAAAGTCAGAAAACGTGCCTGTCTTGATGGATATAGTAATTTTTTCCTTCATTAGTGTAGGAGAAGGTAGTGTACTTTCTGACAGAGCGCAAAAGGAAGACAGAAAAGCAACAGCAAACATGATTAACTAACTCAGGCGGTACATAAAAATGAGGAAGGAAACAACACACCAACAGAAAAAGTCGCATCTTTCTACACATTTCCCCATTCTTAATACTTTGCTCGAGGCTTCTGTCAGCAGAGGAACAGCGGATGAACCGGAGAGAGCCAAAGACCCCTCTCTGAAACCGTTGCTGCCAGGTTTGCTCAGGTACTTGCAGGATCGGAGCATTCACGTGGTGTGATGGGGCACTCGGGCATTTGGCTTTGAGGTGTAAGAGGCTGATAACCAGCTGTGTGCATTTTATTTTGAAAATGTTATTTCAGTCTGTGCTGAGAAAGGAAAGATGTTGTGTACTTGGTAAGAAATACCAGAAGTCACTTTCCCAGAAGCACCTCGCTTTGGGCCACAACTGTAAAATTTCTATTCAGTGTTAAAATACATTTCCATGTAAAGATAAATGGTACAAGCTGCTGTTATACCTTGTTATTATATTATCTTAGGCCTCCATAATGAATATATACCATTTTAACTTTTCATTAGACATTTGTTTGTGAACAATGTAAGCAGATATTTAGATTTTCTATGAACTAGAAGAGAAATCAGTTCGTCTATTTAATGCACATTCAGGTTTCGTGTTTATTTGTGTAAACCTGCCAGTCACTACAAGAAGCATTTACTTTTAAACACAAAAATACTTTTTGTGTCTTCTCTCTCCTTTTCATCCAAGTCTATTTCAAACAATGGGAGACTTCGCAAACAAGAGTATCGTCAGTAACTCCAGCGGAGCACCCTCTTCTGCACTGTGCCAACGAGATACCACAGTCACCCACCTGGTCTTCCCGGTACTGTATACACTCGTCTTCCTTCTGGGACTCGTACTGAACAGCCTGGCTTTCTGGGCTTTTTTCCATATCCCAAGCACATCAACTTTCATTGTCTACCTGAAAAATATCTTAGTTTCTGATTTTGTAATGACCCTGATGCTTCCTCTGAAAATCCTGACGGACTCTGGCCTGGGACCGTGGCAACTCAAAGCCTTTGTCTGTCGCTTCTCAGCCGTAGTATTTTATGACACCATGTATATTAGCATAGTGCTACTTGGCCTCATTGCTTTTGACAGATTTCTCAAGATTGTGAGACCTTTTGGGAAGTTCTGGGTGCAAAACCTGACCTCAGCAAAGATTCTTGCGGGTCTGGTCTGGCTCTTCTTCTTTGTTCTCTCTCTGCCTAATATGATCTTATCGAACAAGAAAGCAACACCCCAGTCCGTGAAGAAGTGTGCCTCGTTGAAGAATTACTTCGGACTCAAATGGCACGAAGCTGTCAATTACATCTGTCAGTTCATTTTCTGGACTGTTCTCATCCTCATGTTGCTATTTTATATAATTATTGCCAAAAAGGTATACGAATCTTATATAAAAACACAGAAGAAAGACAACAAGAGTGAACAAAGGATCAAGGGGAAAGTATTCATCATTTTTACTGTGTTTTTCTTATGCTTCGCCCCCTTTCATTTTAGCAGGGTTCCCTACACTCTGAGTCAAACGACCACCCACATGGACTGCCACCTGCAGAACCAGCTCTTCATTGCGAAAGAGAGCACTCTGTGGCTGGCTACCACAAACGTCTGCATGGACCCCCTGATATACATGTTCTTGTGCAAACCATTTGTAGAAAAGGTGCTATGCAGGAGAGTAAAGGCATTTCAGAAAACGGATCAAACCAACCCGAAAACCGAACCGGACACACGGACGTCGGCTACTCAGTCTTGACTCTGCAGCTTCATGCTCCACAGTCTCTGCATATTCACAGAGAAATTTCAAATAATTTACTACTTCTGTAGAAAATGAAAGGGTGGTTGTACTCTAATACTAATATGTAATAAAAATGGCACGATGGATTTCCTTATTTATGCCTGCTGCTTAGCTTTGATTGGCAAAAAGCTGTCACTCAAACTGCCGGCCCCGATCTAAAACCAATCTTCCCCCTGAGCTGTGCCCTCTCATTGACACCACCATCGCTAACCAAAGCTGGGGGAGCCCAGCCGTGTCTTGGTTGTGCCTGCCCAGCCACAGCGCTGCCGCACTCACACCGCAGAGATCCGTACTGCCTCGGAGTCGCTCATGCGACTTCACAGCCATAACCACATCGGTCTGAATAGAAAAATAGCATCGATGATGCATAAAACTAACAATGATCAGTCTGTAGCCTTGCGTTGGTGTGCTGGCTCTGCAAAGCGAATGAGAACAGTGTTTTTTTCTGATTTGGTCGCTAAATCCAGTCCACCTTACAGAATACAGACAAACCGTAGCCTATGAATTAAACCACCTTCATATAACATAAAACAATCTACAGAATGATTGTATCCACTTTAAACAAAAAAAACTTACTTGTTAACACTTAAGCAGCTTACTGACTATGGCTGCTTCTAAGGAAAATTTAACTTGATTTGGGATTAAACCCCAGAGCTGTTGAATTTTGTGTCAGTAATTCTTACACCAGGTGTCAGCTCAGCTGGCACATCGCAGGGCAGGGAAGAGGCGGGACGGTACTTCACAGAGGGAAGGAGGACACGGTCCCTCCCCATCCCTACCCATTTCTCTCACACACGTAACTACTTTCCTGCCACCTACACTGTTTCACCATCCTTCCTCTCCACTCCCGGCGGCAACTTCAGTGGAGGGAGCAGCCAGCAATACCCCAGTGCCCCCAGAGCACACCCCTCGCCCAGGCCAGCAGAAGGCCCAGGACTGCTTCCCCTGCCAAGGGCAGCCCAGAGCCACACAGCATTCACCCCTGCCCTACCACTCGCCAGAGGGGAACACCCAGAAACGTCCCCCTCGGTGGCACATTCACCCTTCCCAGTCCCAACGATGGGCAAAGAGAAGGCAGCAAGCAATGCTGCCTAATCCTCGCCATCCAGAAGATCCCTCTCCACCCAGCTCACTACACCACTCACAGAACCCTCCCTTTAGCTGTCCCACAGGAGAAGTCCAAATGGACTGTCCCTAAGGAGAAACCGCTTTTTAATCCAAAAGCCTGGAATTTATTTCACTATTTTAAGATGTGAAAGAGATACCAACCATTTATTGACTCCAACTACACAAAGTATATTAAAAAAAAATAAATGTTAAGCTTGCCTTAGACCTGAGCAATTCTTCCTTGATTCTCAAATAACCTCTCCATACTGCTACTCGTCCCCCGACATACCCATCACCCTGGAGGACCACCCCAGAGGACCACCTCTGCATCACGCGCCGCTCAGGTGACGTGGCACTGCAGAGGGGGTCTCGGGGACAGCACCACAACTTGCTCTCTTCCATCAAGCCTCTTGCCTGGACACTTGTCTCTGTGACACTGGAGCCCCCAGCACCTTGCTGAGAAAGCAGCCACGTCCCTTGTTACCAAGCTTCACTTCTCAAGCTCTCCTGCTAGCTTTATGCCTTCTCACACGTGCCAGGTGCTTTGATCACCACTCAATTGCTATTTTTAGAAATTAAATATTTACAGCAGCCTAATACAATCATGCAAGTTGCTCCATACAGCCTGATTTTTTCAAAGCTGTTTTTAGATTACTGTGCATTAATTACATCTGCCTTTGGGATTCCCCAGCCTCTGCCACACAGGTAGGTGTATATACATTATTTAGTAATTTCCACTCTCTGTATCTTCTCCACTAGGCACGTTACATACTTTCCATAACTGTAACACCCTTTTACAACTAGAAACTCGACTAATCCTGTCAGCTTCCAGCTGGTTCCAAACTTCCCTGTAAAACAAGGTTTTCTCAAACAGTGTCTTCCTCTCAGGATTAAATGCTGTTCAGGAATTAATTCTTCTCTCCCCCACACAGAGTGTTTAACAGGATTAACTTAGCTACTTCAGTAAAAGTAAATATATTGAAATCTTAGCTGCTAAAATAGTCACCCCTTTAGCAACTGCTTAAAGAAATGTTTAAGGAGTCTGAAAATGTTTTTTTAAGCCTATTGAGATAGCACAGCAATTAACACAGTGAGGAGCAATAAACATCAGGAGGAGACAGTCTGTAAATCAGCTGGGATCCTCCACCAGGCAGGTGCCCATGGAAACCAGTGTTCCTGAGCTTTGGGTGCATGAGGGAAGAATTCAGCATGAAACTGTGCAGCTCACAGTCCCCCCTCTTCCGAACGACTGACACCAGCACAGCTAACGCGGAGGTCCCCAGGGCTCCCAGCACAGACTCGCATCCAGCTCTGGATTTAAAAGTGGAACTCTGGCCTATTTTTGTAGTTATTACAAAGAAAGACAGTAACATAACATGAGCAGTATCATAGTGACAAACTATGAAAATGCTGAAGAACAGAAAAGTGATTCCTCTGT
>KZ507034.1:23518-33649 GCA_002844005.1 Limosa lapponica baueri | reverse complement strand
GCAGCCAGGGGCAAATGCAGTCCCAGCAAAGAGATGTCACAAAAAGATGTCAAGGCTTTATTCCTTGTTTCTTGTTAAAACAACATTTTAAAGGTTAGATAATACAGCAAATTTCTTCCAAATTGAGAAAGTCAACTGCTCCCTTCAGTTAAGAGATGAAGAAGAAAAGACACTCCAGGCTCCCTCTGCTGCTGCTGCTGAGAGCAAGGCAAAGCGCTGCAGAGGGATGCACTGGTGGCCAGGGGGCTGCCACCCCACCAAGTGACATGCGGTCCTAGACTACCAGGTCATTTGAGGGGCTGCGGTCCCTCCAAAGGCATTAGTGATGCTAAGTGGGGATACTGGCAGAAGGGACGAGAGAAGCCACTGTGGAGGGCTTGGGGATGAGATGCACACGGGAGGAAAAAGACAGTAGACAAGGCAGACAGTTCACACAGCCTGGCAGCACCATCGGGACCAGCACGCCATCCTAAGAAAACCCCCAAGGACAGCATTCTGAGTCCAGCTTTTTGTTTGACTCCTCCCACGTTCAGGAAGTCAGAAGTTTGTAAATAAAATAGCATAGCATGAAAAAAATGCTTCCCTCCATCACCAACTACTACCTCCTCCCTAGAATATCCTGAATTTTGCCTTTTTGGATCAAAAGTGAGGAGCACCTTTAAGACGTAAAGAGTTTACACGCCTATTCTCACCCTTGCTAACCGCAGCTGCAGACGGGCCATACCCCCAGCACCACCAAGGCTCGCCTGGGTCGGCAGAAGCCACTGCTACTCCTGGGGACACAGCCACAGCAACCTTCATGGGACACCCGGCCTCTCTCAGCCACTTGCACAGGGGACACTACTCTCACCAGCACCCTGAGAAGAAACACAGCTGGCTCAGTCCTCTGTCCTCTCACACCAGATTTGAGTGATCTTGAAAGCAGGAGGTGGAAGGCACAGCAGGAAGGAACCGAGACCCCCTAGATGTTACTGCCACAGTTATCAGTCCCCTTTTTCTCTGAGCCATGCCAGAGGAAGTGTGCACTGAGCACCACCACCACACTGATGCTATCTCACTTACTACTTCCTGCAACGGGAACACTGTTTTATTTTCTCTAATTCAACTATTCATCTTCACTTGACTACTCAACCCATTTTCCTCCACTACATTCTATGCATCTGTGACAAGGAACAACTACTGCCCGATGTGCCATTTTAAAGAGCTGAAATAGTACATAGTGTAGTTTACATACTTTTATTCTCTTAAGTATTAAAATCCAGACATTGCCTTATGACAAATGTTATAATAAGAACAGCAAAATAACGAAATCTTAGTCACTTGGCAAACTCACAAGAAGTCAAATGTACCAACATATCTCCACAGTCACTGCAAAAAATGCCCTCCAAAGAGACCAGCAATTACAACCACGGACCCTGAACGTCTCCACCCTGGCACCCACCCCACCGGCTGCCAGGTTAGGCACCTTCGTGGAGATGTAGGAAGGAGCAGCTCAGCCCTGAGCACACACCGGCTGAGAAACGCCTGGGCAGCCGGAGGAGAGGGCTTTCCCCTGGACAGCCCCTGCCAGCTCCCACCCAGCAGAGCACTTTCAGAGAGACACTCGGAGAACGGACAGGATCCCACCGCCTGCAAATCCCAGCTAGCCCTCCTTTCATGTGACCATGTCCAACCTTTTAACCCCCACAGGAAAGCCACAGCAGCTTTCCAGCCAGCTTGGAGCAGGAGATCCAGGGAACAGGGCAGGCAGTTCACATCGTGGGGGGAAGCACGTCCAGACTGGGGGCTGCCTTCCAACAGGATCACACCAGTGTGACTGGGACTGCAAGTTCAGACCACCCCCAGTATTCCTACCACATTAGAAAGACAATCTTTTAAAAAAGAGATTCTTCTTTTAGCTCAACTCAGCACAATTCACAACTCCTGTGTTTTGTGTATTGCGCTTCCTCTCTCTGGATTTCTCATAGCATCAGAGATAACATTTGGTGTGATCTTCTTCCCTGATAAACTCCATTTTGCAGTTCAAAAATGGTTTCTGGGGACAGTGACCACTGTCAACAATCCCTGACCCAGTAACTGCACTGCACGTTTATCAAGCAGCTACATTAATTTCCATAAATAGCCTAAAATGTGCACTCAGTACTACAGAACCTTTGTTATATTCAGAGTGGAAAAAAAAAACCCAACAAACCAAACTTGTAAATATTATCCTTATGTTCAGTAAAGCAGCCACGAACTTTGACATTTGACAGCCAAGTTACAGAATTCAAGAAAAAGTGCCTTAATGATATTGGAAGGGTTACAAATGATAGTATAAGAGTTTGAATACAGAAGGAACTAAGCATTTTTAATGGTTTACGCAACTTTCCTTTTGTGTATCTTGCCACGGCAAACTGGGAAAGTTCAAAACTTTTATATACCTTACCAAATCAATCTTGTTAATTTCATGAATCAAAGTTTGCTGCTTTTTGCACAACTAGTTGATACTATTTACAAAGAATAAATATACTGTATGCCGGACCATGTATTTGAACAGGAAATGCTGCTCAAGGTCAAAAGATTATTCTCACGTACAAGTCACAAACTACTGGGTGCTAAGACATCACCTTCCGACACACACCAGCAAACAGCAGCAGTTATGCAACAGCAAGGGGAAAAAAAAAAAAGGCAAACTAATATTTTAAGAATTGGGAAAAAGAAAAAAAGAAAAAAGAATCCTTAAGTTTAGTTATCACTTCCAGTAGCACTTGGACAAAAAGGTCCTACATTGACCCCCAATAAACGTCAAATGAGCAGTATTCAGTTTCCAGATGAATCCCAACATGGAATGAGAATGAAATATGCTCGTCTCAATCCACATATCACTTGGTGGCACCACTGCAAGTTCTTCTTCTCTCATGAGAACCCAAGAAGTTCTCATTATGAAGATTTAAGGGGTGCTTCAGCAAGAATGCAACCAGAACAAACACGAAAGGGCAGCTCCTCTATAAAGTGGAAGCATGCCTTCTGCCAACTACATGCAACTACATGAATCAGCAGCGGAGTGCAGCCATCGCGGTGGCTGTTGTTATGCTGATCCAGAAGTACTAAGCAGCTTCATGAAGGCCACTCTGACAGACTGATTCTTTACCAGAGCTCAGGAGTTACACCTCGTGGTACCACATTGCCATAGCTCCTACAGGATCCACACTGGGACCCATGACTGATGGAGGGAACAGGCTAGCAAAATGACTGTTCAATACCAATGCTGGATTATTCAGAGCAGTAGGACAAGGCCTTTCAAAAGAGCTGAGTGTGTGACTAGGTGACAAAAATAGCAGATAAAATTGATCATGAACACAAATGATGTGATGCATAACAGGAGGAACCCCACAAGCCTCTAGACTTACCCATGCAGCGATGGGCTTTAGGTTGAACATGACTGCTCTATGACTCTGTCCCTAACCAATTTTGAAGTCCTCCTGAAAGGTCTAAAGACTTGTCTGCAGTACTGATGATTAGACAGTCTAAACAGGCATTGTACTGTGGCAACCCCTCAGCACCACAGAATTACATTGTCCTATGTTATGATGCACAACTCTAACAACGGTATTTTCCCATCTCTTGCATAGGTCTTCCAGCAAGAGAAGGAGCCCCGTGCAAGAGAATGGAAGGCACTTTAGACCCTTAACAAACAGTATCACAGCAGTCAAATCAAGAAAGGTAAGGGGGCATGCCATTGATATTGAAAAATTTTGCGTCTAGCTTGGACTTCAGCCTCTTTCTCAACCACAGACAGTTAATAAACCTGCTGGTATCAAGTGTAAAATTTGTCTAGGGTGCCTTCCCTGCTGCATAGACACAATAGACTTTACAAGTTTTAAAATCCACATCTCTAGTCATGCACTTCTGAAATAACCCTTTGTTGTATGCTGCCTCAAGCGCAAGAAATATTTCATGAACTTCCTAGGCCATTTAATATCTGCTACTAAGTCTAAGCGTAGAAAGAGCCACCTCTACGTACTTTGTTTTAGGAAACCCTACAGAAAAGGAACAACTCCTAAACACACCACATGCAGAGAGAAGGTCCTGCTTAGACAGTCTGCCAGGAAGAAGAGAACATGTACACAGTGAAGAGCAGTGGGAAGAGAACCATTTTTAAATAGTATGTTACCATCTTAAATAGAAATACCATTTGTTATTGGTACTTTCCTGTTGTCTGAGTGGATGGTTGAAGGATACAGAGAGAAAAGGGGAGATCCTCCTAGTGGTAACAGTGTCACCTCAAACCTTACCCGTTATCACTACCCGTTATTCTAATCCTAACACACCTATTCACATGGTAGTTATAACACCCATTCTCCACACCATCTTTTTTACTTTAAAAAACCAATCAAACAAAACCAAATACCTTGATGACTGGAGTTTAAACATTCTTTAAAATTCTTTACTTTTTAAAAAAGACAGAGTAGGATTTTTTCCCAGCTCTATGGCATGTGTTTTCCAGTTGCCTAGGTTTTCATTTGCCAAATACAGCAGCATTGTATCTATATCTGTTCTGCCCTCCCTACAGAGGATAATCCACCCCCGTAAACATTCTGTCAAAGAAACACAGACAGCAGATGCATTTTCTTCTTGGAGATCCTCTAAATTTTAAATCTGAATGACTTCAGAGGACAGCTCCAGCTTCTACACTACACTAACACACAGTCATGCTCCTGTGTATCGTGCTAAAGTACAATAGCAAAAGTAAGAGTTTAAAGCAAACTGTGCTAGCTGCACATAAGGCTTCAAGTGAACATTAGAAAACATTGGCATACGCTAGATATTTGCACGCTTGACTAACGCAAGAGTGTTTTCTACGCCTGTAAGCAAAACAGAACACTTATACAACAAACACTCATATCCCCCACATACTTCCTAGTAAACCAGTGCTAAAAATACATACTGGTCATTAAGGGTTAATGAGACATGCTTAAAGTCACAAAATCACTGTGGCTCAGTCCCCCTCCTAGTTGCAGCACCTAGGCTTATACCCACAGAAAAGGGGCAGCCCAGGACTTGAAGACAACGGATTAAGGTCAAACAGAGAAGCAAATGGATTCTCTGTTCAAAACAGCAGTATGCCCTTGAACATCATCAAGGAGTGAGATGGCATCACTTGGAAAATACTAAGTAGGCACTCCTGCTGGAAATAATATGGTGTGGAAAGGTGGTGGTTTCTGAGAAGTATGCCAAGTTCACTTTGAAGTAAGAGTAGAAATCTTAAACTAATTAATGGAAAGCCTAGCACCATTTTATCTCACTGAGATAATCTTTCTCTGCTTCTAGGAACAAAGATATTGTAAGATGTTCAACTCCAGCACAAACTCCTCGGGAAACAACTGCAGTGACAGCACAGTAATTATTAAGACAGTCATTCCCCTGGTCTACTTCTTAATTTTCATAGTAGGGCTGGTGCTGAACAGTGTGGCAGCGTGGATCTTTCTGTATGTTCCTAGCAAAAAGAGTTTTATTGTCTATCTCAAAAACATTGTTGTTGCTGATCTCCTAATGAGCTTGACGTTTCCTTTCAAAATTCTTGCCGATTCAGAAATTGCACCTCCACAACTCAATACGTTTGTGTGCAGATACTCTGCTGTTGTTTTTTATACAAACATGTATATTGGGATAACATTTTTTGGCCTCATAGGTTTTGACAGATATTACAAAATTGTAAAGCCTTTATTCACCTCCTTTGTTCACACAGTTAACTACAGTAAGGCGATCTCTATAATCATATGGCTGTTGTTAATGCTTTTATCATTTCCAAACATGCTTTTAACTAATGAAATCGCTACAGAAAATCATTCCAGAAAATGTATAGGTCTTAAAAACGAGCTTGGCAAACAGTGGCACAACGTATCAAATTATATTTCCATAGGGATTTTCTGGATTGTTTTTCTTCTGCTAATTATTTTTTACACTTCTATATCAAAAAAAATATATAGCTCTTATAAAAAATTCAGAAGGAACTCAGATGTGACCAAGAGAAAAACCAGCCGTAATATATTCAGTATCATGTTTGTATTTGTCATTTGCTTTGTACCCTATCACATCTGCAGAATACCGTACACTCTAAGTCAAACTAGCTCACAATTCAACTGCCAGTTAAAAGAAACTCTGTTCTACTCAAAGGAGTTTACTCTTGCACTGTCTGCTGCAAACGTGTGCCTTGATCCCATTATTTATTTTTTCCTCTGCCTACCCTTTAAAGAAAAGCTGTATCAAAAACTGCATCTCAAGCTGAAAACGTCAAGGGATGTTGAAATTTCTAAATCCAGAAAATCAAATACACTTCGGGAAAGCATAAATATAGTATAAGTTCAGGTGTGTAAAATAACACACTTAGGAAAGTTATTTACGAATGCAAATGTCTCAAAGAAACTGAACAGATGAGAACCAGCAATAAAAGAGAAGAAAGGTTTCAGCTTAAAAAACCAAGTGGCATTTCTCTACACAAAAGCGTTATTGCAAGTTGACAATATATTTACTATGTGCTATTTCAGCTGATGCTATGATTGCATTATAATGGATTACGACCTATCTGGATCTCAAAAAGAGAGGGATAACTGGAACAACACATTCTGCAGCTCCAGGCTGTGCGTCTCTGAGCTCATTAGCCAACAGACTCAATAATGAAGCTGAGTTGCTGTTGTTTCTCACGAAGCCAGGCACAACACACACGATGATCAAACCAGCCTGAAGGGCCTGAAAAACTCCCAGTCGCTCCACCACAACTGCAGCAGAGTCCTCAGAAGCAATACGAGGAAGTTCAGCACGAGTCTTTCTGACTTGGCCTCCAGCAGCCCATAAAAGAGGACCGAGACCCTCAGGGGAAGAGCTCTCTTGTTTTTAACAGCTCACAAAGCAAGGCACTGAAGGCAATATGCAGCTTAAGGAATGACTCCATTCTAACAACGGGTGGGAAAAGAAAGATTTAAAAAGAAAAAAAAAAAAAAAACAGATCAAATCCTTAAAGATGTGCACAGAGGCTGAAAACCTTTAGTAAAATGTATCTAAATATTTATATATTTATTTTTTTTTAAATTTATATATATAAGATTTCTTAATGGAAACTGTCTATAAAATTAAGAATTAAACTTGATTATTTGTCACCCTTAGGCACCAAATGTTAGAATACTTTTACAAAATGTGATGCTCAAGATAAGCAATTGTTTAAAGAGGATTCTTCTACAAAATAAATAGCAGAGTTACACTGCACCATATTCCTCAGGACTTCTCTGAAATAACATGGTGTACACCAGAAATGTTGATACCAAACTGACTGAGATTTTGTAACTCCCTTGCTGTTGTTGCAGAAGTATTGCAAAACACTGAAGGAGCTGTTTGAAAACACACACATACAGCTGTCTAGAAATTCTGGGGTATATTTAAATCCAGAAAGAATGATTTGCTGGGTTTTCCTCTGCTTTTGGCACGATGATAAAGCATTTTGCTCTGTACAAAGCTGAAAGCTACCAACCTTCTATATATAAATATAATCTCTTTTTTTAACTGTATTTTTCAGTGCAGCCTTTTTTTCTTTGATTGATTGATTTATTTTATCACTGTACAGGGAAAACACACTAGTGCATAAAGTACCCACAAAAGCTTTCAGGCAATGGCTCTGGAAGCTGAATGCTTTCATTTTACTTAACAAAGAAGATACAGGAATGGAAATAACACATGCTTCACCTTTCTGCCACTGTGTTTCATTTTAGTCCTAACAGATAATCTCTCAGGGTGAAAGAATTTTAAATATATGGTCTTTGAACCTTCTCCAAGGCTCTGGGTAACTTCTCTTGGTCTGAGACCACCAACCTACAGTAACAGTATTCCACCATCACACAGGATTATATTTAAACCAACGGACTGGACAGCTCTAAACTGCCTGCTGAGTTTAAACACACCTTTGTGGAGTGTATTTACCTCCATTTATTTCCCACTTGACTGAAGAGCTTTCCCACCCCAAACTCAGAGAGCAGCTAGCGCTTGACACTGGGGGGAGCCTGGATGTTCAGCTGGGAGCAGGGGCTAGGGGGATCCTCAGCCCGAACCAGCTTTTAGGGAGTACAGGAGAAAGTTGTGTTTCAGTCGTGTTTTCTTAAAACAAATACATAAAAGATTATTTATATGGTTCGTTCAGAGCTCCCTGCCTCCTGTCAAACTGAGACTTTGCAGGCTCTTCCCTCCAAGCAAGGGAAATAGTCTGCAGGGGAAGGGAATCCATTGCTTTGTGGGAGATTTTTTGTCATTTATGGCAAACATTTAGTTCCTTACATGGTATGGCTTGGTATTTGCCTACATAAATCTAAGTAATTGCAGCTGTGAAAGCACAGTGGCATACAGAGACGAAAGCACTTCCACAATATGCATCTGTATAACTTTGTAATTATTTCGCAAGCTTTGAAAAAATTATTTATATTGTAAAATTGTTTCCTCACTCCACCAGATTACTGATATTAGAACAACAAAAACCTACATAAGGCACCCACGGGAAAGTTTGCTGACCAATACACTTTTGAAAAAGTGACACTAAATTTCTAGCTTTTGGTTCGCTTTGAACCGGGACGGAAAGGTATGGGGCCAGGGTTTTTTTCTGCAGTGGGTAAGTTAATTCTTTCACGCCCTTCCCAGCACATCACACCTCAGACAAACCTAACCAGCTCCTCTGACATCCAGAAGTCTTGCGGTCACACTAAGTACCAGCTCCTCCCTTGTCAACCGACCACGTGGAGGAACCTCCCTACAATTCTTGCAGTGAAAAGTTCTGGGTAACCCAGAGCTAAACAGGGTTCCTGTTCGACAGTGACCTAGTCCCCAGCTGCAGCTCATTCTCCTGACTGACTTGTGACCCCTCTACTTGTTCCAGGGTTTGGTCTATTTATTCTTTGAAGAGCAAAGTTATTCAGCTGGACCTGGAATCTCTTGCAAAGGCATGTGGTGCCCCTGGGAAGCACCAGCACAGATCGCAGGCTGCCACGAGACTTCAAACACACACGTTCGCACAGAAAAGTTGTTGTGCTCACACGTTTCAGCCTCTCCCCCCCAAGCCTGATGGACTTCCTAGTCATTCCTTTGTAAGGAGACACTGTTCTGCTGTTCAAAACCTTGAGTTAGGACCCAGGTAGGGTAGCATAAATCCGCTTCAAAAAGCCCATAAACATCTCACACTTTTAAACTATGCATCACCTCATAAACCTGCCCCAGCCTTGAGCAATACTGCAGAGCTATCTACCTAGAAGCCATCTCAACCTCACTCTGGACAAATGACAATGCTGCAGTTACTGTGCAATGGGTTATTTATGCTAATATTGTGGTGTAAGGCTTCAAAGTGGACCATTTTCTCTGTCACTGATAGAGCGTAGCAATTTTTCAGGAAAAGAGCTAAACCCAGCAAATGGAAATCCTGCCTCCATCCACTATTTCAGGAGAGAAAGCTCACTCCACAACTGCCTCAACATATAAAAAAATCCTGGTTGTACAGAAATCAGCAATAAAACTCTCACACAGTTTAATTTTGCAGGATGCCATCTCAAAAAATTATCTCTATTGCAAAAAACCAACACAAACAACTCACCAAAGAGTGGGCAGATGGCACTTCAATATACCTAGCAAGGCCACACCAGTCACAACCAGCAAAGGTAGTGAGCGAGCACCCCTTCTACTTGGTAACTTTAACACAGAAGTGACAGGAGGGAAGGGCCAGTTTCCCTCTGCCAACACCCGCACACATATTCTCCCATCTCACCGCAATAAATAAGTCCTTTATTATTTTTATGGGAATATCCGCATTAGCACATCAAATGATCATCACTTCAGGGCACTGCATATCTGTGAAACACTGTTCAACTAAATAAACTAAATGTTGGTATTTGAAGGAAGGTGACAGGGCAGGCTAGGGAGGTACCTGCCCTGACAGTCGACAGGGTGTGTGATCTGCTGGCTGCTGCTAAGGTTCATCCCCAGGATGTGGTTATCTACCCATAGTATCTGGCGTTCACAGAGCGCTCTGTGCCAAGCAGAGCAGATCCACTCTCTCCGACAGGTTCAGTGACACAGGCTACACTGAACATATCTTACCTCTTTATGCTCCAAAATAAATTCATT
>KZ507033.1:104561-115842 GCA_002844005.1 Limosa lapponica baueri | reverse complement strand
GCTCGCCGCAGGCCCGGGGAGGCGGCCCGGGCACGGCACCGGCGCGGTCCGGTCCCGTCCGTGCGGCCCCGCCACCGCTCTGCCCCGGTCCTCTCCCGGCCGCCGCCCGGGGCGCCGCGGAGCCGGTACCGGGACAGCCCGGAGGGACGGCCCGGGCAGGGGATGGGGCCGCTGCCCCGGCCCAGGGTCCATCCAGGGGTCCCGGGCCGGGGATCTTGTGTGGGTCCGGTGGTCCCGTGGGGGTCCGAGCCGGGGGTCAGGGGTCCGTGTAGGGCCGGTGGTCCGGTGCGGGGGCCAGGGGTCCCAGGGGGACTGCGCTGAGGAGCCCAGGCCGGGGGCCGGCTGGGGGGGCAGGGTCCTGGCCAGTGCCCCCCGGGGTGGGGTGTTTGCCGGAGGGATCCAGCCCTGGCGGGGGGGGGTTGCTCGGGAGCAGCAGGGCCCTGCAGAGGCGGGGGAGGGGTCCCCGTTGCTGGAACCTCGCTCGGGGAGGTGGCCGCAGGGCTCGGTGGCTCGTAGGTAGCTCGGGGGGGTGGCCGCAGGGAAGCAACTGGAAGGTCCGAGCTCCCCTCGGGGCTGGCCCCTCTGTGGCTCCCTCAGGGCTTGGGGGGGCTGTGGCCCGGGGCCAGTGCCCAGGTTGCCCGTTCTCTGTGCCGAGACGGGGCATCACTAGTGAGTCCAGTGGCAGCCAGGGGTTGGTGACGGCCACGTCTGCGTGCCCAGGGCTGCCATTGCTGGGCCCTGCCGGCATCCCCACCCGGCAGGGACGCGGGGGAGCTGTGGGCGCGGGGCGTCCTGTCAGTCAGGAGCGGGGGGGCTCAGGGGATGATGAGTGCGTGGGCTGCGAGGTGGGGCTGGGCCAGGAGCTGTGGCCGCGCCAAGCAGCCCCCGGTCCAGCTGGCACGGTCACCGGTGGCCACTTGGCTGGCGGAGCGGGGCTCTGGCTCCCGGCTTCCTGTGCTCCTTCTCTGGGATGTTTGTTCCCACGCCAGGCGTTCTCCCAATTAGGGTCACAAAAGTGGTTTGATGATACTTGCGGGTCTCAGGGCTGTGGGAGGTTGAAGCCGTTTTTGCTGTTGCTGAAGGGAGCCATGGCCATGGTGCCTCCGACACTGTGGAGCTCGTGGGGCTGCTGTGACCCCCCCCACCCCAGCCCCCTTTGGCTCCGCTCGCCCTGTCCTTGTCCCAGCCAGGTCACACGCTCAAACCGTGGCTCCAGCAGCTCCCAGTGTCTTTCCTGCTTCTGCTGAGCTGCGTCCAAGGCAGGAAGAGACAGACAATGGGAAAGCCACCTGCCTGGCCCCCGCTGCCGTGTCCCCCACGCCGGAGCCGCTCCGTGGCCATCCAGGGCAGCAGCTCTGGGGTGGAGGGGTCTCTTCTGCCGCGGTGGCAGCACCAGGTGTCACTGAAGAAGTGGCTGATGCTGTGGTCAATCCCAGGAAGGTGAAGTTCTTTCCTCGGAAGGGCCAGGGCTGCCTCAGTCCCCCGTTCTCCCTCCCGCAGCTCTCCCAGCTCGGCAGCAGAGGTGCCATGTGCCCGAGGGAGGGGGGCATTGCCTCCTGCAGCCCCTTGGCACTGCGCCCCTTGGGTGAGGGGTGGCAACCGGGACACCTGGTGGGGCTTGTCCAGCATCCTGCCTGCTCACAGAACGCCATCAGCACCTCACAGATGGTGGGACCTCAGCCCGCCTTCCTCCCGCACGCCCAAGCCCCTCTCTGCCCTCCGAGGTCCCTGCCACCTCAAGGTCTTGTGTCGTCGAGGACCCGCTGCTCTGTCCCTGTTCCCTGCAGGATGCCAGCGCCCGGGAGCTCTGCGGGGGCTGCCCGTGGCGGGAGCGTCCCTGCGGAGCACCGGGGCACCCCTGGCCCCGGCAACGGGAACCACGAGTGGAGCATCCATCCAACCTGTGCGGTTCGTGGCTGTTGGAGCAGGTTGCCTGCCCCAAGCCGTGCAGTTGCACCCTGCGGGGCTGGGGGGGCGAGCAGGGGACCTGCAGGGGGGAGACAGTGGCCAGGGAACATGGGGGAAAGGGCTGGGGGTGGTGGGTGCAGGGCAGCCATTGGGGTCCACAGGACACGGGGCCCAGAGCAGCAGGGAAGGTGTAGAGGGAGCAGCCCAGCACCTCAAACCCCGTCCCCCCGGCCTCGCTGCTGGGAAGAGCTTTCGCTGTGCCACGGGAAGGGTCCCAAGCCAGGCGGAGGTAGCCACATGCCAGGGCTGGGAGTCGCCTGGTGGTGCCAAAGCACGGAGCTTCCCAGGACCCCATGAGGAAACACAGACTGGGATGAGGACAGGCTGAGAGAGTTGGGGGGGTTCAGCCTGGAGAAGAGAAGGCTACAGGGAGACCTTGGAGCCCCTTCCAGTCCCCAGGAAAGCTGGGGAGGGACTCTGGATCAGGGAGGGGAGCCCTAGGAGGAGGGGGAAGGGTTTGACACCGAAAGAGGGGAGATGGAGCTGAGATGTGGGGAAGAACTTTGCTGTGAGAATGGGTGGTGAGAGCCTGGCCCAGGTTGGCCAGAGAAGCTGTGGCTGCCCCATCCCTGGAGGGGTTCAAGGCCAGGTTGGAGGGGTCTTGGAGCAGCCTGGTCTGGTGGGAGGTGTCCCTGCCCAGGGCAGGGGGTGGCACCGGGGGGGCTTTAAGGTCCCTTCCCACCCGAACCCTGCTGTGATTCCATGTTGTGCAGGGAGGCAGATGGCCCCTGATGGCAGCAGGACGAGGAGCTGCAGGGCAGAGCGTGGTCCCTGCACCCAGGGCACCTCTGGATGTTCCTGCTCTGCTGCTCAGTGCTCCCAGCCGTGCAGCCTGTCCCGTGTCCCCCCCCTCACCCCATCTCAGCACCCACGGGGTGGTCCGTGTCCCCGTTCCTGCTTCCCAGCCTGCGTGGCACTGGCCCAGCAGCCGCAGCTGCAGCCGGAGGGACTCGGGGCCGGGTGCTGGGCAGCCTCTGCTGCTGGGGAGCTGCAGCCCACCCGGCCGTCCAGCTGGCCACAGCTTTGGGCAGGGCTGTAAGTGGGATGAGATTTGCAGGAGATTATTTCCCGGATCTGTCTGGCCAGCGAAGATTAGATTGCCCTGACAGAGCTAATTACTCTAACGAGCATCTGCTCCTGGTCTGACCTCCTGCTCCGCAGCATTGGGAGACGAGCCCGAGCATCCAGCGAGGCTGCCGCCATGTCCGGCCGGAGCTCTGCTCCTGTGCTGTTCCTGCAGCTGCTGCACCGGGGGAGAGCAGTAACAGCAAGGTCCTTCCTGCTGGCCCAGGCCCCCGTGTTGCAGCCACAGAGCGGCGAGCGTGCCCAGTGTGCCCTGGCAGCGCTGTCACCGCTGGCCAGGGAGCTGGAAGGTGTTGGGTTGTGACAGAAGAGTCCTGCACAGCCTGTCCCGTCTTGTTCTTAAACTCAATTTCTAACAGTTTTCCTGGGTCAGGAGGACTCTATTCCGTGTGCGTGTGAGTGGGGTCGGATCCCAGCCCAGGGATCACGGGGCCAGTGTGCCCAAGGGGCCAGCGGCCACAGAGGGTGAGTGTAGGTGTGTGAGTGCGTGTGCCAGGGCTGGCAAATCCAGCCCGGCTGAGGCAGTGAGTGGGTGAAGTGGCCCGGGAGGGAGGGGAGTCTGGGTGTCTGTCAGTGCATCTGTGTGTCTGTGTCGGGACCACAGGGAGAAGGCTGCCAGAGGCACCGGGGGAGCCCAAGCCAAGCGCCAGACAGACGGAGGGGTTTGGAGATCAGCTGAGAACCGCTCGTGTGCCTCTGTCTGTGCGTTACACAGTGGGGGTGAGGAGAGCCAGAGGGAAGCTCCTGGGTAGACTGGTTTTCTAAGCCCAGTTACTGCAGGGATCCACAGTGTGTGTCTCTGCGTGTGCTGGTGTCGGTACTGGGGGGGTCTGCAGCAGCTGGAGAGGGGCTGTGGCATCAGGGACTGGTACATCCAGGTGTCACAACTGGGGAGACTGGGAATCCGGGGGCACCTTCTGGGCCGATGGTGTCTGAGCCCCGCGACGGGGGACCTCCACGTTGTACATGTGTGTTCCTGCCAACAGACCTCCCTCAGCCAGCCAGGGGAGGAGGACGGGGTGTTGGTGCCGCTTGTGTCTGTCCAGGCTGGTCCGTGTGTCCGGCTGCGGGCACACGCGTCAGTGTGTCTGGTACCCCTGTGTTTGTGTGTGTCCCTTGGGAAAACCTGCTCAGCCTCACCATGGGTTAGAGCTGGGGCCCTGGCACTGCGGCAGCCTCCTGTGCTGGGTTCGGCAGCCTCTCAGAGAATCCCAGAATCATAGGGGTGGGCAGGGACCTCTGGAGACCCCCCAGTCCCACCCCCGGCCAGAGCAGGGTCACCCAGAGCAGGTCCCACGGGAACGTGTCCAGGGGGGGTTTGAATGTCTCCAGAGAAGGAGACTCCACCACCTCCCTGGGCAGCCTCTTCCAGGGCTCTGCCACCCTCACAGCAAAGTTTTCCTTATTTTTTGCATCCCAGTTTGTGCCCGTTGCCCCTTGTCCTGTCCCCGGGCACCACTGGGAAGAGTCTGGCCCCATCCTCTTGCCCCCCACCCTTTAGCTCTTGCTCAGCATCCATGAGGTCCCCTCTCAGTCTGCTCTTCTCCAGCTGAACAGCCCCAGGTCCCTCAGCCTTTCCTCAGCACAGAGATGCTCCAGTCTCTCATCATCCTTGCAGCCTCCGCTGGACTCTCTCCAGCAGTTGCCTGTCCTTCTGGAACTGGGGAGCCCAGAACTGGTCCCAGTGCTCCAGCTGTGGCCTCCAGCTGGTCCCAGCTCTCCCACCCCAGGAGCTGCCTGGGTCTAAGCACAGGGCACAGGTCCTGCCTGGCTCACCGTGGCCCACGGCACATTGCTGCTAGCCAAAGGCACGTGCTGAGCCCCTGTGTGCCCAGGTTTGTCCCCCGCCTGCCAGCCCCCTGGTCCTTGTCCCCAGGGCCAGCAGCACATGAGCCCGGGGCGGCAGTGAGGGTGCCTGTCTCTGTACAAACAAGTGTGGTTTATTAAGGCATTTCTTTGAGAAGTTGGCACTTGGGTCCAGGCTGTGCTGGAGGGGCCCGGTGCGCGGGCCCACGAGCAGCGCCCAATACATGCAGCTCAGCGAGACACGATACAAAAGGTACAAACAAAGTAGAAAACAGGAATCGTAGTACAATGTGTAAAAATAAATAACTGGAGGCTGGGCTCCTGGCTGGGCTCAGCAGCCGTGGCTGTGTCCCCCCAGACCAAGCGGGGCTGCCGTGTGTCTGACCCTTCCCTGTGCTGCGGGGGACACCCATCCCTGTCCCCCTGTCCCAAACGTGCAGGGGGGAGCGGGGCTGCTGGCCCCCCAGCAGGGCTCAGGGGGCACTGGGCAGACCCCAGCGAGGCCCCCCCAGTCCCGGGAGCAGGACAGGCCAGGAGAGCAGGGACGAGGGGTGCCCGCCCCGAGAGCCTCCATGGTTGTCCCTGTGCCGCGTGAGGCAGAGCTCACCCTCCCCTCCCGGGGCCACCTTGGGCACGCTGTGGCTCCCAGGCAGCGCAGCGTGGCCCTGCAGCCCCCTCAGTGCCACCATCGCTGCTGCAGACCCCTGTCCTGTGCCCAGGGCAGGTCCCAGGGCTGCCGGCACCGTGAACCCCCTGCCACATGCATGGTGGGGACCAGGGCGCAGCACCGTGCCCGCAGCATGGAGACACCCCGGGCGTCGCACCGAGGGGAGGTTCAGGGCTGAGGCAATGTCAGAGACAGGGCCGCAGTCACAGATGGTTCTTGGTGAGAAATGGGGAGGGAGTGGGCAAAAGTGATGGGTTTTGGCTGCTGTGATAAACGCTTGGGGCTGGGGGTGCAGCCGTGGTGGTGACATGCTTCGGGGTGAGGTGACAGAGTGGGTCCAGCACAGTGTGATGGGAAGGAAACTCCCCCAGACCCTGCTCTGGGGTGGCTGGATATGTGGGGGTGCTGCGGTGCTTCCTGTGCCCTGCTCCTGGCCCCCCTCCCCCCCCCGCCATGTCCGTGTGTGGGTCACAGTGACCGTGAGCACCCAGGGCCATGGCAGCAGTCCCCAGGACGGCGCTCCCAGGGCCACCCTGAGCAGCCTGGGCCTGTGGGACGAGCACTGGGTGGGGGCTGGCCACCAGCTGGGGGGCCGGCTGCGAGTGGTGCTGTAGCGAGGATGGGGACCAGCCCCATTGAAGCGTGGCTCCATCCCATGCTCACAACGTGGCAGGAAGGAGTGGTGCAGAGCAGCCCCTGCACAGGAGGCAGGGGGTCCTGGCACCCACCCACACTTTGGAGGTGGCCCTGGCGGCCTGTGGCACTGCAGGACGTGGGGGAGGCCAGCTGCCCAGTGTCCCTCCCTGTGGCTGTAAGATGACGTGCTGGCTGCCACCACGCCAGCTTCGGGCCATGTGGCATTTTTGGGGCACCCCTCCCGCCTGCTCCCCTGCAGCCGCAGGCTGGCCACCAGGCTGGGGCAGAGGGAGCGGGAGGAGGTCACTGGCTGGTGTTGCTCAGTGGCCACCTCGCTGCCTTTCCTGGGGCCAGCACTGCCGCAGCTCTGGCCGCTGCTTCTGCAGCCTCACCGCATGCCCTGCCCGGTCTCTGCCCGGTCCCTGCCCGTGGCCGTGGCCCGTGCCCCGGCCAGCCCGCAGCCCCCAGGAGCAGCTTCTCCAGGGAGGGGGCTCCCACACCGCACAGGGCACCCCCTTCCCAGCCCAGACCCCCAGAACAGGGCTCTCCCGCAGCTCCGGGGAGGAGAGCCCTTAGAAGGGTCCCACAGGTGGGAGGCACAAGGGCTTGAGAGACCCCAAAGGACTCCCCCTTCACCCCCACCAGCAGAAAGCAGGCACTGCCTTCTCCCACTCCAGCTTGGCCAGGGATGGGTCTCCCCTGGCTACTGGGACGCGGGTTCAGCCATCCCCGTCCGCGCGGGCAGCCGTGGCTGTGCCCATGGAGCAGCACATCCCTGCCCCAGGAGCGCTCTCCCCCAGCGCCCTCAGCTCCCGCGGGGAAGGGGCTGTGGGGGGGCTCAGCGTCCTCCTGCACCCAGGCTGCCGCGAGCCTCGGGCCAGTGGCCGGGGAAGGGCAGGGTCTGCGGTACCCCCGCCCGGCAGGGCAGGGAGCCTCTCTCCGAGCACAGAGTACCGTGAAGCACCGTCCCACCGGGCACCGATGGGAGACACCAGGAGCAGCACAAGGAGCCATGCCCCGGGGAGCCGGCACCGGGATCCGCAGTCCACAGGGCACCAGAACCAGCATCTGCCAGGCCACAGGGAGTGATGGAGCCAACAGCCCCGCGGGAAACACAGGGACCCACAGCCCTGGGGGGCGCTGGGCCAGGCAGGGCGCTGGGAGAGCAGGATTAGCACCGACGCAGAGCAGCCCTGGGCCTGCCCCACGGCTCCTGCCCCACGGCCGCGGGGTGGGGCGGGGGAGTCCACGGGCCCAGGTTTAAATCCTGAGCTCGGCCTCCTCGGGGGGCTCCAGCGAGTGCTCAGCACTGATGGCGGAGGCGGAAGGCCCCTGTGAGATGCCAAAGGGTGAGACCACGGGGGAGCGGGCGGCCAGCGGGGACAGCGAGGGGGAGAAGCTGGGCGACATGGCGGAGGACGAGATGGAGCCCTCGTGGCTGATGGGCGAGCGGCGCAGGGAGGACGGGTGCGGGAAGGTCCTGCCCGGCGGCGGCTTGGGGGGCACGGACTTGGCGCCCGGGTGGGCCACGGAGGTGATGAGGGGCGGGGGGTCGATGCGGGGCTTGGGCTCTGCCTTGGGCTTGGTCGGGAAGGGCTTGCGCAGGGAGCTCTCATCCTTGAGGCGGGCGATCTCCGTGAAGACGCTGGCCAGTGGCTGGAACTGGGGGCACCAGTTCAGCAGGTAATCCCAGTTGTAGCTGCCGCGGAGCTCCTCGTCGCTGGCCACGATGGCGGTGAGCGAGCCCTCCACAGAGGGCTTGCCGTCCTCCGGGAAGGCGTAGTCCTGGGGCTGGGAGGAGACGCTGAGGCCGCAGCGCACGCCGAGGAAGGCGCTGCCACCTCCGTCCTCACGGTAGAGCTGCGGGGGCGGCCCCGGCAGCAGCAGCCCCGAGCCCTTCTTGCTCTTGAACCACTGGGCGCTCTCCAGGGCGGCCGGCTCACAGGAGATGTCGGAGAGCTGGTCGGCATCCTGCTGGATGCCGGAGTCGGGGCCGCGGGCGGAGATGTGCTCCTGCATGGAGGCCGTGATGCTGGCCACGCGCGGGTACTCGTTGATCATCCGGATCTCGTCGTCCTCGGCGGCTTCAGCGGAGCCCCGGCCGCTGGAGTGCGAGGGGTCCAGCGAGCCGCCCCGCGTGTAGGGCCCCGCCGGCTCGCCCCCGTACCCCGGCAGGGCCTGGTGGTAAATGTGCTCGCCCCCGGCCAGCGCCGGCTCCTCGCGGCCCAGCTTCTGCAGGGAGCCGCTCGGCACCCGGCCCAGCGCCCCGTCCCCCTCCGGCTTCTCGCGGCCCCGCCGGTGCCGGGAGCGCACCAGGGCCAGCACGATGGCCACGGCGGCCAGCACCACCACCACGCCCAGCGAGGCGGCCACGGCCACCAGCAGCAGGTTGAGGTCGGGGGCCAGCCCGAAGGAGGTGTGGGTGACGTCGATGATGACCTGCGCCGAGGCCGAGCGGGAGGCGGGCAGGGGGCTGCGCGCCTGCACCTCCAGGCTCATCTCACGCGGCTCCCTCTTGGCACGGCCGGCCCCGGCCTGCGGCTGGCTGTCCACTCGCAGGTAGATGGTGCCCGTGGTCTGGTTGATGGCGAAGTACGGTGAGGGCTTCGCCAGGGAGTACAGCACCACGCCATCAGCCCCCTCGTCCTCGTCTGTCGCCAGCACCCGCCCGATGCTCTGCCCTTTGCGGGCGCCCTCGGGGACCTCAAAGTTGAAGGAGGGGCTCAGGAAGATGGGATCGTATTCGTCCTCCCCTGTCACCAGCACCCGCACGGTCACCGTGGCAGAGGCGTTGCCGGCATCAGTGGCCCTGACGAGGAGCTGGAAGGCTTTGGCTCGTTCGTAGTCAAAGGTAAGCCGGGAGCGCAGCTCCCCAGAGCTGCTGTTGACGGCGAAGGCGTCCCGTCCCTCCGCCATGCCAGGCTCCCCCACCGGCTGCTCCAGCACCGTGTACCACAGCTCCCCAAAGACCCCGGTGTCCGCGTCGATGGCACGCAGCGTGGTGACCAGCGTGCCAGGAGGCAGGTTCTCCCGCATGCTGGCGCTCAGCACCTCCACCGGGAAGTACGGCTTGTTATCGTTGACGTCCTTCACCTCGATGGCTACTGGCACCAGCGCAAAGTGGCCGCCTGGCACATCCGTGGCCTGCACCACGAGTGCATGCAGTGCCTGGGCCTCCCGGTCCAGGGGCCGTGCCAGGCACAGGGCGCCTGTGCTCTCGTGAAGCTGGAAGAGCCCCTGCTGGTCTCCTGAGCTGATGCTGTAGTGAACATGGCCGCGGGGGCCCGAGTCGGCATCGTGGGCCACCACGCGCAGCAGCTCGGTGCCGGGGGGCGCGCTCTCGCTCACGGCGGTGCGGTACTCGGCACGGGTGAACACCGGTGGGTTGTCATTGACGTCCTGCACGGTGATGAGCACGGGCACCGTGGCGCTGCGCTGCGGCAGGCCCCGGTCAGAGGCCGCCACAGTGAGGTTGTAGACGGGGATGGCCTCGAAGTCCAAGTGCTCCACGAGCACCAAGGCACCCTGTGTGCGGAGGTGACCCCCTGCCCAGGCCACCCGGCTCTCCACCTGGAAGGCGTTGCCACTGTTGCCACTGACAATGGTGTAGTCGAAGCCCGCGTTCTCTCGGGAGAGGTCGGCATCGCCCGCCTCTAGCGTCAGCACGGTGGTCCCTGGGCGCAGGTCCTCGGGGATGCTGGCATTGTAGCGTGGCACGTGGAAGCTGGGGCTGTGGTCATTCACATCCAGCACCTGGAGCTGCACCGTGGCCCAGGAGGAGAGGCTGGGGGAGCCGCGGTCGCGGGCCTCCACCACCAGGTCCAGGGTGGGCTGGCTGGCATCGAACTCCACCCGCCGGGTGGTGAAGAGGGTCCCTGTGAGGGCACAAACCAGGATCAGCATGGGGTCCAGGAGGGAGCCGGGAAGGGCGTCAGGGTTACTAGCGGGAGGAGCAGGTGTCCGGGACACCGGTGGGAGCACTCGGTGGCCACCCCCCACAGCGACCTGGTGAGGGGCTGAGGTGAGGGGGACCTCCCTCTGCAGGCACTGCCAGAGCAGTGAGGGACCCCCCACAGACAGACACCCCCCCAGCAGCCAGCCCCACGCACCATTGCTGGGGTCGATGGCGACGTCGGGGCTGGGGACGGCCAGGTGGAAGGTGACATCCCCATTGCTGCCCGAGTCTGGGTCGGTTGCGCTCACGGTGAGGATGATGCTGCCTGCCGGGGTGTGCTCCGGCAACGTCGCCTGGAAGGGGAGGAAGCCCCAGTCAGCGCCTGGTCCCCCTTGTGGTGCCTGCTCCCCCTTGCCCAGGGCCAGCAGGGCTGGGAGAGGTCTGGGGCTGGCCAGGGCAGTGATAGCCAAGGTGGCCCAGCTCGTGGCTGGCTGGGTCCTGCCCCAGGGCCACGGCTGGGACACTGAGGGACTCGTCCCACGTGCACAGCACCGAGCCCTGCTAGTGTGACTCCCGACCAGCTTCAGCATCCAGCTCCTGATCCTTTCCTCTACTTCGCCCTGCTATTCTGAAGAACTCTTTAACAGCTGGTATTTTCTCCACAAAAGGCATTTTACACAAATGAAAACAGCTCTTGTCTTTTTGGTGAGCCAAACAGCACGTACAAACAGACAGCCCCGTTGGTCTCTGCTCTCACAACCTCCAAGTGCTTCTGTGGCTTCCCAGCTTCTTGCATCTGCTCCGGAGACGCAGGACGCTGTGTGACTCAGCTCCCACCCAGCAATCTGCCTACGGGGCCCCAGCCCAGCTCCTGCCAGAAACACTTGTCCGAGTTCTGACCCATCTCCCACCACTTCTGGCCTTCCCCCCGTTCCCACCTACTCCACGTCCCATCTGCGCCCGGCTGTGCGGGACAGCGGCTGCCCATCCCAGCGTTACAGGCCTGCTCTCAGCCTCCCCTCCGCGCCACAGCATCCCCAGCAGTGTGGCGACGGGGGGGATTCTGCCCCTCTGCACTGCTCTGGGGAGACACCCCCCCAGTGCTGCCTCCAGCTCTGGGGCCACCAACATCAGAAGGACATGGAGCTGTTGGAGCGGGGCCAGAGGAGGCCACGGAGATGCTGGGAGGGCTGGAGCCCCTCTGCTGGGAGGGGGGGCTGAGAGAG
>KZ507033.1:68570-85362 GCA_002844005.1 Limosa lapponica baueri | reverse complement strand
TGAGAGCCTGGCCCAGGTTGCCCAGAGAAGCTGTGGCTGCCCCATCCCTGGAGGGGTTCAAGGGCAGGTTGGAGGGGTCTTGGAGCAACCTGGTCTGGTGGGAGGTGTCCCTGCCCAGGGCAGGGGGGTGGAACAAAATGATCTTTAAGGTGCCTTCCAACCTGAACCATTCTATGATTCTATGGTGTGTGCCTCGGGCAGGACTTACGACAGAGGAAGGTTGTTATCACATCACCACGCCATAATGACACAGTGCAAGTGGCTTTGAGCACACTGCCCCAAGTGCAGCAACCCATGGAGCAGCCACATCCTTTCAGCTGCAGGTTCTCCCCACTCTGTGGGGGGCAGATGAGGATAGGGCCCCTGTGCCCATCCTGCTCTGTTGCTGCCAGCACCACTGGGCTGGCTCCCACGAGCCCTGGCCACAGTGGCCACACAGCAGGGCCACAGCAGAGCAGATGTGGCCAGCTGGGGGTGCAGGGCTGGTCCTCGGCCACTTCTGTTGAGCAGCACAGACATGACTCAGTCTGCAGCACACTCAGTGACCACCAGGACACCACCACACAGTGCTGAGAGGGAAAGCTGGGCTGGGACCCTAAGCAGATTCTCAGAAACGCCTTGTTAGGGCAAAGTCCAGCTGGGCAGCGCTTCCTCGACCTCCCAGAAAGCTGAGTGGCCACACCAAAAGTCCCGAGACTTAGAAGTTAACGGCACCCCTTGCCTCCCTCCTCCTGGCCCTGCTGGTGTCAGCTTTAGGGCTCCCTTTCTCCTTCCCTCCTTGCTGGCACGTGTGAGCCAAGACCTTCTCTCTTCTGGTCCGTCCTGGTCTCAGAGCCCTCGGCAGCCCTCACCCACTCTGTGCACAGAGGTGTCTGTATTTCCCCAGGACGTGCCCACCTCACCACAGCTCGGTCAGTCTCACCACACCGCCCTGGCTACTGCATGGATGCACCCTCTGCCCCCTCATCTCCCACCCCGAAATTGTCTCTACAACTACTTGAAAGGACATTGTAGAGAGGTTGGTGCTGGTCTCTTCTCACAGGCAGTTAGCAATAGAACAAGAGGGAATGGCTCCAAGCTGCAACACGGTAGGTTTAGACTGAATATTAGGAAGAAATTCTTCACAGAAAGAGCGGTCAGACGCTGGAATAGGCTGCCCAGGGAGGTGGCTGAGTCACCATCCCTGGATGTGTTTAAGAGTCGTTTGGATGTGGTGTTGGGGGATATGGTGTAGGGGAGAACTTTGTAGAGTGGGGCTGATGGTTGGACTCGATGATCCCAAGGGTCTTTTCCAACCTGAATGATTCTATGATTCTCCTGGGTGCCCCTGCCCTTTTCCCCCCGCAGATCTGCTTGCCCCAGCCCCAGATGCCACCGCACTCCCCCCTCGGCAGGGCTCCCCCTGGCCCCTACCTGCACGGGCAGCTCCTGGCCGCTGCCCACGTGGAGGAACACGGGAGCATTGTCATTCTCGTCCAGCACGGTGACATAGATGGTTCCTGTGGCACTGCGGGGCGGCGCCCCTCCGTCCTGCACAATCACCAGGAGCTGGTAGCTGGACTGCTGCTCCCGGTCCAGGCTGTGCTTGGTGCTGAGCTCCCCTGTGAGGGGAGGGAGAGGTAGGGACACAGCTCAGCCCTAAACCACTTTAGAGCAGAGCTCAGGGATGCTGCTGGGGAGCCCAGCACCACAGGGGCAGGCAGACGAACATTCTGCTGCGGCACCGGCCCAACCCGCATCACTTCTGGCCTGCCCCGGGCTTTCTCCCTGGCCCCAGGATGGAAGGAATTCCCTCACCTGTCTGTGTGTGGATCAGGAAGCTGGGGTCGTGCTGGAGCAGGCGGTAGGTGAGCCGGCTGTTCTGCCCAGCGTCCCGGTCGCTCGCCATCACCCTCCCCACACTGCTGCCAGGAGCCTGGTTCTCGGGGACCGTGAAGAAGTAACGCTCCTCGCTCAGCCGGGGGCTGTTGTCGTTCTCATCGGTGATGCTGATCCGTACGGTGCTGGTGCCCGTTTTCCGGGCTTCCCCTCCGGCAGTGCCGCCTCCTGCCGAGGCCAGCACAGTAAGCACGTACAGATCCCGCGTCTCCCGGTCCAGCGCGCTTTTCACATACAGCCACCCGCTGTCGGGCACGATGCCGAAGCTGGCCGCGTCCCCGTCGGCACGCAGGTGGTAGGTGAGGGTCAGGGACTCCGCGTCGCGCGCCAGGGCCCGCACCTGCAGGAAGCGGGTGGAGACGGGGACACCCTCCTGCACCTCCACGCGGTAGGTGAGTGTGTCGAAGATGGGCCCGTTGTCATGCTCGGCTTGCACGTGCACCAGCAGCGTGAAGGTGGAGCTGAGCTGGGGGACACCACCATCCCGGGCCATGATGGCCAGCCGGTAGGCTGCATTGGCTTCGTACTGCAGGGCCCCAATCAGTCGCACCGCCCCCGACAAGCGCTCCACGCTGAAGGTGCCATCGCCCCCCGACACCAGCTCAAAGTTCACCTGGCCATTGGCACCGCTGTCACGGTCCTCGGCCTGCAAAGTGTACACTGTGGTCCCAGGTTCTGTGGCCTCTGGCAGCAAAATGGAGTCAGAGGGGGCTGGGAACATGGGGACGTTGTCGTTCACATCCGACACGGAGATTTTCACGCGTGTGTTGCTGTAGGCAGGAGGTGAACCGCTCCGGGCCTGGACGTCCAGAATGAGAACCGCCTGGGACTCATGATCGAGAGGGAGGCTGGTGCGGAGCTGCCCAGAGGCAGAGTCGATGGAAAAGTAGCCATGAGGATCCCCCGAGGAGATGGAATAAAAGATGTCATCTGCATGGCCTGTGGACAGGGAAACAAAGAGGAGCAATGATCTCTCTTGCCCTGGGGAGGCCACATCTGGAGTATTGTGCCCAGTTCTGGGCTCCCCAGTTCCAGAAGGACAGGGACCTGTTGGAGAGGGTACAGCAGAGGGCTACGAAGATGATGAGGGGACTAGAACATCTCTCTTACAAGGAAAGGCTGAGGGACTTGGGTCTTCTTAGTCTGGAGAAGAGAAGGCTGAGGGGGGATCTGATCAATGTCTATAAATACTTCAAGGGTGGGTGTCAGGAGGATGGGGCCAGTCTTTTTTCAGTGGTGCCCAGGGACAGGATAAGAGGTAATGGGCACAAACTTGAACATAAGAAATTCCATCTCAACATGAGGAGGAACTTCTTTATTGTGAGGGTGACAGAGCCCTGGAAGAGGCTGCCCAGAGAGGTGGTGGAGTCTCCGTCTCTGGAGACCCTGCCTGGACACGTTCCTGTGGGACCTGCTCTGGGTGGACCTGCTCTGGCAGGGGGTGGGACTGAGGGGTCTCCAGAGGTCCCTGCCAACCCCATATCATCCTGTGAGTCTGTGATCTGCATACCCGTCTCACCTCCTCAGCCCCTGCAGACGCAGCAGGGCTGGGCAGCGCTGTCCGCAGCGGACTCCGGCGGGAGTTGTGCAGTGGCACCATGTACATGTGCATGTATGTGTGTGCACACACGTGTGTGAGTACAGGTGTGAGAGCATGCCCTGAGCTGAGGGACAATTGCATGGGCCCACATTTGGCTGCGCGTGGCTCTGTGCATGCATGGAGCTTCCAGGACGGGGCTGCTCTGCGAGGGACCGTGACGGGACCTTCAAGAGGATGCAGGGACAGGGAGAGCGGCTGCACGCAAAGGGACAAGACAGTACCTGGAGGGTTCTGGGCCCGGACAGCCCCCACGCTGGCACCCGGCAGCACGTCCTCGGGCACTGTGAAGAAGTACTGGGCTTGCTCAAAGACGGGGGGAGAGACCGTGCCCTCCACGATGCTGATGTTCACCCGGGCGTTGGGCTGTGCCTGCAGGCCCCCGCCGTCTTGTGCTGAGATCACCAGCTGCACCAGCGTGTTGGCTTTACCGCTCAGGGACCATGACAGGGAGATGACACCTAGGGAGGAAAGCAGTTCAGGGGGCTCAATGCCTGCACCCCTGCCTGCCATCTGGCACCAAGGGAACAGGACAAACCATAAACTCAAAAAGAAAGACCTAAGGGGGCAGTAAACAACGTGTGTCCCAGGGAGGAACTCGCCATGGAAGAACTGGAGGAAAGAAGAGGAACCCTCCCGGGAAAGCCTCCCCAGATCCTCCTTTCTCAACCTTAAGTCCCAGCCCGAGCTAAGCAATGGTGAGGGCTGGGGGAAATGAGCCAGACACAGGTCTTGAGAGAGGGAAAGGAGGGAACAGGGCTTCCAGGGCACAGGGTGAGGGCGATGACACAGCAGATGGGGCCAAAGCTGCAGGGAGGCTCTTGGAGATGGAGAACTGAAGGACCATCCTCAACAGGCCCCTCAAAGGAGGTGTTGCTGCATTAGGGTGGCTGGTCAACCTGTCTCAGCCGAGTCACATTCTGGGAACTTGGGGACCAGTGTGGAGAGACCCCAATGCCTGTGCTCAGCACAGGACACCTTCCTGTCCTGCTGAGAGCCCCACACAGCCACACACCCATCTCCCCAGAAGAAACTGCTCTGGCTTTGGTGGCCAAAGCAAGGCAGAGCAGATGCAGGTAACGAGGAAGGTGCAACAGAGTGATTGGGAAGGAGAGTGAAGTGGGCAGGGGAGAGGGGGGAACTGGGCAGGGAGAAAAAACGGAGCAGGATACAGCCCAATGGGGTAAAGTGAGCAGTGTGTGGAAGGGAAGGTGAGTGCATCAGGAATGGGGAATAGGCAGGAAGACGGGACAAATGAGGAACAGAGCAGGCAGCAGAAACAAGAGGTCAGAGACTGAGTCTGGGAAGGGGCCACCAGAGGCTGGAGAAGCCGAGGCAGAAAAGATGTGGCAGGGAGAGGAACAGACATGTTCTGGTGGCAGACTGCTCTGCCGCGATGGCCAAGCAGGGAGCCTCAGGCTGGCCTTTACAGCCGCCTGCACCCCACTGCCCTGATGGCTGCCCCCTGAGCTCTCGCTCACCCGTGTCCTTGTTGAGGGAGAAGAGCGGGGGAGAGTTCCCCAGGACGATGCGGTAGCTCACTCTGCCGTTCAGCCCCTCGTCCTTGTCGTGGGCAGTGACACGCAGCACGGCTGTGCCGGGCATGCTCTGCGTGCTGATACTGGCAGCGTACTCCAGCGGGTAAAACACGGGCCGGTTGTCATTTATGTCCTCCAGAAAAACCTTCACGTACACCATGGAGTTCAGGCCGCCCTGTGGAAGGATCAGACTGGAGATGGTGCAAAGAGCAGGGGCAAGGACAGCAGTATCCCCTGCAGAGTGCTGCCTCGGCAGCATCACATCCCTCTCCAGCACTCACCCCGTCAACAGCAGTGATGGTGAAATCGTAGACGGACGTGCCCTCATCGCGGTCCAGAGGCTGCACTGTGCACAGCTGCCCCGTGTGCTTGTCGATGCCGAACTGTGTGGGGACAACGCTGCCGATGCCAGAACCAATGGAGTAGGAGAGGGAGCCAAAGGCGCCGCTGTCTGCGTCGGTGGCTGTCACCTGGAGAGGGAAGGCGCCACATGAGCAGGGCCAGCACCACAGAGCAGACCACCAGCCAGACCCAGCCCATCACCACAACCCAGTGCCGCCCTCTGCCCCGTGGCCCACAGCCACTGCATGGCCCTCAAAGCTGGCCATAGCAGAGCAGACCGACAGTTGCCACCTCAGCCCTGCCGTTCTTGTCCCAGACGAGCCACCACTTTCTCCGCAGCCCTCCCTGCGAGAGGACAGGGCCTGCCAGGGCTCGCTGGCTGCAGACAGTGCCCTGGCCAGTGCTGCAGGCGGCTGGGGGGGACCCCGGCATCAGCCCATGCTGGCCCGGTCCCCTTGGGGGGACGCAGAGCTGGGGGAGCGCAGCACTGCAGACTCTCAGGAGCTGCAGTTTCTACCTACAGTGCTGCCGTGGGTCCCTGCACCACCAGAGGTGCCCTGTTCCAGGGGATACCTCCCTTCTTGCACCCCTGGGGCAGCATCCATGACCCGGGTCAACAGACTTCCCTTAGCAAAGGGAAAGGCCATGTGGAGAGGGGCCGCAGAAAGGCCAAGCCTCACGCAGACGCCAAGGATCCCCGTTGTACCCCGTTTGACTCAGGTGTCCCTGGCCAGGGGCAATCCATGCTTTCCCAGCAGCTGCCCTGCCCCTCTGCTCCTTCTTTTCTGCAAAGGTGCTTAAGGCACAACAGGAAGAAATCCAGCCCCATTTTCCCCATGGCCCTGGCTCTGTGCTGCTCTCGGGGCTCTGCCCGGCAGCCGGGTGATGCCGGGGGGTGGCACTGCCCTGTGACCCCGGTCCCACCGCAGCCTGGGGCACACGAATTGCACCAGCAGCTACGGACACAGCAGGAGGGTTCAAACTGCTCCCTGTTCCTGGCAGAGCTCGGGTGGGCAGAAAAGAGCTCTTCCCCCCGACCCCACATCGCTGCCCAGGGCTCGTCCACCAGCCGGGAGCTCCGCCGAGAACAAAGCTGGAGGAGGGAGCCAGGAGGAAGGCAGCGGGGCCAGCCCCGGGTGAAGCGGAGTTCAGGCCTCGTCAGCCACAGCTCCTCCCCGCAGCGGCGCTGGGGCCGCGGCTCCCGTCAGCGAGGAGCGCAGGAACGCGGCGCGGGCGCCAAGGAGAGGGCCCGGCCGGGGGCTGGAACGGCTCCTTCCCCAACCCCAACCGCTCGCCCCATCACCAGAGACGGAGGAACAACGGGGGAGAGCGCGGGGAATGGCTGGGCCAGGGAGGAAAAGATAAATCAGGTGGAGGTGGGACCTCCCTCCCCCAGAACATACGCTCTGCACCCCAGGGACAGAGGCAGTGACGGAGAGAGCCCCTCGCCATTTCTCCTGCCCACTGATCCATGGCCTCCAGGGAGGGAGGCAGTGATGAAGAGAGCCCCTTGCCAGCTCTGCCCAGGATCCATGGCCTCTGGGGAGGGGAGACAGCACCAAGGGAGCCCCTCACCACCTCTGCCCAGGATCCATGGCCTCCAGGGAGAGCGGGCACCAGAGAGAGCCCCTTGCCAATTCACCTGCCCAGGATCCATGGCCTCCAGGGAGGGCAGGAACCAGTTGCTGCTGTGGCACCGCCTGTGGACCAGTGCTCTAAGGCAAACCCTGCCCGTCCCAGGGCGCAGGAGAGGCCATGTCACCCCCATGCCAGCACCAAGCTGCAGAGCACACACAGCCTGGGGTGCGGCACACATCGTTAGCTGTGAGGATAATTAACCCCCAAAAGAGCTCATCGTGGCCTGTGGTGAATTCACCACTCCTGGAAATTTTTAAACCAAGTCTGGATATTTTTCTAGGAACTCTGCTAGAAGTTAACACAGGGCAGTCCCAGGATCTGCACTGAGCGCCCACCCCAGATCTTGGATCAAAGCCTGTTTTACTGCAGCTTATTCAGGAGGGTCCTGATGTTTGCCTGAGAAACAAGGGGGAAATGGGGTCAGGAAACACCCCGCTTGGAGCTGTGCAAGGCCTGCTGCCTGAACACGTGGGAGCAGAAGTAACAGCCCTGAGCCCCAAGGCAGCCCCTCCAGCAACCCCTCCTCTGGCTCCTTTGAACATCCTTCAGGATCAAGACTGGCCATTCCCTCCCGGGAACCAGGAGGAGCCAGGTGAGAGGAGAAAGGAGAGAAGGAAAGGCTGCGGCTAGGAGCGATACACCTGCCCGAGCCCGCCGGGTCAGCACGCAGAGACGAGAAGTGGACAAAGCTGTGGGGTCACCTCCTGCACAAGCAGGATCGCCACGGACACACCAGGCTCAAGGCGCAGAGGCCGAGGGCTGCTCCTGCCCCACATCACGGTCTGTGTGGCTGCAACGCTGGCTGCTGAGAACAGAGGGGTTCACAAAGCACTGGCGCAGGGAGACCCCCCGTGTCGGGTGACAACGTTCCGTACCATGCCGTCGGGCAGTGGCGACGCCGGAGCCTAGCTTCCTCCCCATGGTGGGACTCCAAAGGGTGCTCCATATGGTGACCCTGGAACCCTGACTTCAAGAGCCCAAATGTTCACAGTCACAGCCAGGCCAGCAGTGAGAAGGAAGACGTGAATTATGTCCATGGTTCATTACGTTCTCTGTTGAAGAGCTACTTCTGATCACTGCTGCCGCCCCTGAGTCTGGCTGCCCTTGTAGGACTAAGGGGTGGTTGTTCTCAGAAACCATCTCTGTACTGGTTTTGGTGGGTGGACCAGGCAGCCACCCCCTTCCCGGGTAAACCAGGTGCACGGTCAGGGTAGGTTCCCTGTTCCACCCTGTAGGACCCCATTCTCCAAAGGGAAATCCTTTGCCATCAGGAGATTGCGGCTGTGTGAATGTATCCCACTATTGCCCATGGGCCGTATTTCCAAGAGCATCAGCTCCTTGGGCTGGGAGAGAGGGAGACAGAGACTCGGGTTCCTGAGCAGTGCAGGCCAGTGCTCCCTGTCCTTCTGCCTCCTTAGGATGTGCTCAGCTGCAAGCGCGGTATCTCCCTGGAGCTGTGCATGGCACATGGAGCACGGCTCTCCCTCCGTGCCCTGTCCCCTCACTCTGCCCAAAGCATCCTCCTGGGACAGCCCCGGGCAGCACCGGTGTCCCCAGCACTGTCCTGTGCCAGCCATGGCCAGGTCTGGCCTGCAATGGGCTATAGCTCTGTGTGCCCCACAGCACACCCCATCCCCACCCCGTGCCCCACACAGCTCCATCCCCACACACCTCCTGTGCCCCACATCCATCCCCACCCACCTCCTGTGTCTCATACAGCTTCCTCCCCACCCGCCTCGTGTGCCCCACGCATCTCTGTCCCGGCCCAGCCCCATACAGACACTCACATGGGCACTGGGACTGTCACCTTTCCCTCGTCACCCCCAGTGACACCTCCATGGCTCCCCATACTTCCAGCTCCCTCCGCTGCCCACTGTCTGGGACATCCCTGTGCCCGCACAGCGCTGCCCACAGTTCTGCTGTGGCCGTGCAGAGCCAGGACCTGGCCCTGGCTGTGGTCTCCAGGGCCATGGGGTCCTCCTCCATGTCTGCCCGTCCCCTCGCCGGGCAGCGAGCCGGGCTCAGCCTGCGTGGGGCTGCTGGCCATGTCCCAGTGCAGCGGAGCGGGTGCTCTCCGGCAGCGTGGGGCTCAACCAAATGTAAAAACCTGGAGTACCTCACTTCAGGGCACAGTGACACTGAACTGTAGAGTTTCAGAAACTACCCACATTTACAGAGAAAAATCCACTAAAGGTTCTAAAGACAAGGACATGGAGGCTGTATCAGGAAACCCCTGAGCTGAAGCTGCCGAGGAGGCAGCAGTACCCGAGGAAAGCCTCTGGATCACAGACCTGGCTCTCACAAAGAATTTCAGCTTCCAAGGCCAAGCGGGGTGACGCAGCTGGACCTGCTCTTTGCTGGCAGGGGGGGACCCACCGAGGATGTGGCAAACAGCAGCAGCCCTGGCTGCAGCGACTGTGAGGTTCATGATCCTGAAGGGAATGAGGAAGGAGAGTAACAGAGCACAGAGCCAGGACTTCAGCGAGGCTTTAGCTTATAGAGGGAGCTGGTAGGTGGGAGGGATCCCATGGGAGGCAGCTCTGAAGGCCAAGGGAGCTCAGGAAAGCTGGAAGGCTTCAGCACAGTATTCTTCCGGCAGAAGAACAGTCCATCCCAGCGCTCAAGAAAACAAGGAGACGTATCAGCAGATGACCTTGGCCAAGCAGGAACGCAAAAAGGCAGCATATGGGAGGTGGACGCAGAGGTGAGCTACGAAGGAGGAATCTATGAACATTGTCCAGGCATGCAGGGATGGTGTCAGGAAAGTCCAAGTTCAAGTGGGGTGGAGACTTGCAAGGAAAATTGAGGGTGCTGAGAAGAGCCTCTACCACCACATTGGTAGTAAAAGGCTGAATAAGGGCCCGTTTCTGAGTGCGGTGGGTGATTCGGTGACAGCAGACACAGGTCAGACCAAGACACTCAACGCCCCCCTTCGCCTCAGTCTTCACCAAGTCTCCCAAGCCTCCATGGTTTCTGGAAGGGTTCAGAGAGCTGCCAGACAGCGATGAAGTTTGGGTCAGGATTTCTTCAGCAAACTTGATCCATACGAACCCGAGGGGCTGCATCAATGGATGCTGACAGAAAACAGGGCTGCTCTGGCAAATGCGGTGGAAATGAGGGGAGATCCCTGGCAACGGGAGGAAAGCAAATATGGCACCCCCCCCTTCAACAAAGGCCAGAAGGATCTACACTGTTGTCAGCCACATTTTGGTTCCTGGGAGAATCAAGGAGCGAGTCCTCTTGGAGCATGTTTTTGGCCACATGGAGGAGCCTGGGAGGGGAACAGCCAGCATGGGCTGACCATCCTGTGTTCTTTCTGATATGCAAGGATGGGACCTGAGGCTGACGGGATGACAGCTGTGGATGACAATTGCCTTGACTTTAAGAAGATTTTCATAGAATCATAGAATCATATGGGGTTGGAAGGGACCTCTGGAGATCATCTAGTCCAACCCCCCCGCCAGAGCGGGTCTACCTATACCAGGTTGCACAGGAACTTGTCCAGGCGGGTTTTGAATGTTTCCAAAGGAGACTCCACCACCTCTCTGGGCAGCTTGTTCCAGTGCTCTACAACTCTCACAGTAAAGAAGTTCCTCCTCACGTTTAGGTGGAACTTCTTATACTCAAGTTTGTGCCCATTTTCTTTTGTTCTGTCACTGGGCACCACTGAAAAAAGACCAGCCCCGTCCTTCTGACACCCTCCCTTTAAGTATTTGTAAGCATTGATTAGATGCCCCCTAAGTCTTCTCTTCTCAAGACTAAAAAGACCCAAGTCCCTCAGCCTCTCCTCATAGGAGAGATGCTCCAGACCCTTAATCATCTTCGTGGCCCTTTGCTGTACCCTCTCCAGCAGTTTTGATGCCTTCTTCCACAATCCTCCTGCCTAAGGCAGGATGTTACAGTTTGGAGGGCTGGACAGCCTGGTGGGTCCAAACCAGGCTGGAGTGTTGGGCTCAGAGGGTGGTGGTCCATCGGCTGTCTCTGCCTGCGGCAGATGCCAAGCGGAGCCCCACAGGGACCAGCCCGAGCACATCTCCTGCTGAACACCTTCAGCAATGGCCCAGTGCAGGCACAGAGCGACAGTTGTTAAGGTCCTAAATGAGGTACCAGCTGGGGAGGGGGAGTGGCTGACATGCTGGGGGGCAGGACTGCACCCCCATCTCAGGACTCACAACTGCTGCACACTCAGCAGCAGCCCTGTCCCAGCAGTAGATGTCCCCCGTCCTCTTCTCCCAGTCTGATCCCCACAGGCTGGGTCACTGTTCTCCCTCTGAGCCCACGTGCTCCTTCCCTGTGCCCGTGGGGCCGGGCAAACACAGGGCATTTGGGAGGACTCCGGCCACACAGTCCCCAAATCCCCGTGAACCCGGCAGGCTGAGGACTAGCTGGGTTTTCCTTGGATACCTGTGTCCCTGCACCAAGCCAGAGGCGTGCAGCAGCCCCGCATCCCTCCACACGCAGGGACCACCGTGGGGCTCTGGAGCTGCCCCACCTCTGCTCACAGCCCACAGTGGCCATCCCAGCATGCTGACGTCCAGCGGGGAACAGCAACAGCACAGACTCCCAGGAGGTCTTTCCAACAGAATCTACTTCTCCCAGAGACGTGAACCCGCAGTGACGCTCCCAGATGCTGCAATCAGCAGCTGATTCCACACATCCTGCAAAGGCTCCCCTCACCAGAGTCCCACAGCAGAACCTACCCACACTCACGTGTTCATTCTCCACTCCCTCAGCCTTGCCAGCGGGCTGCATCTCCTGCCACACCACCCCGGCTTCACAGACCCCTGCACTAAGCCTAAGCCCACCTCTAGCAGCTTCTCAAAGCAGCCAAGCTTTCACACAGTTCCAGCATGTTCAGGGTCCACCCTTCAGAGAACTCTTCCCATTCCAGGGTCCCAGCAATGGCAAAGCCTCGTTGTGCTGGCAGGGGCCCTGAGTTCCCAGGTGATGGGAGAGAAGAAGGATGGGAGAGAGAGAGAGAGAGCCAGAGAGAGAAAATACTCACCAGGGAAGGGAGAAAGAAGCGTGAACTGACCCCTTTCCCAAGGGCCGTGAGACACCCCCTGGACTCAGCTTGGGACAAGTTTATACCAAGGCACCAGACAGCAGAGGTCAGCAGGATCCTGTGCCCTCCATTAGAATCATAGAATCATTCAGGTTGGAAAAGACCCTTGGGATCATCGAGTCCAACCATCAGCCCCACTCTACAAAGTTCTCCCCTACACCATATCCCCCAACACCACATCCAAACGACTCTTAAACACATCCAGGGATGGTGACTCAGCCACCTCCCTGGGCAGCCTGTTCCAGCGTCTGACCGCTCTTTCTGTGAAGAATTTCTTCCTAATATTCAGTCTAAACCTACCGTGTTGCAGCTTGGAGCCATTCCCTCTTGTTCTATTGCTAACTGCCTGTGAGAAGAGACCAGCACCAACCTCTCTACAATGTCCTTTCAAGTAGTTGCAGAGAGTGATGAGGTCACCTCTGAGTCTCCTCTTCCTCAAACTAAACAGTCCCAGCTCCTTCGATCACTCTTCGTACGATTTGTTCTCCGGCCCTTCACCAGCTTCATTGCCCTCCTCTGCACCCGCTCCAGCACCTCGATATCTCTCTTGTATTGAGGTGCCCAAAACTGGACACAGTACTCCAGGTGTGGCCTCACCAGTGCTGAGTACAGGGGGACAATCACCTCCCTACTTCTGCTGGTCACACTATTTCTAATACAAGCCAGGATGCCATTGGCTTTCTTGGCCACCTGGGCACACTGCCGGCTCATATTCAGCCGTTTGTCAATTAGAACCCCCAAGTCCTTTTCCTTGGGGAAAGGACTTTTCTGCCAGGCAGCTCTCCAGCCACACTTCCCCAAGCCTGTACCGATGCATGGGGTTGTTGTGGCCCAAGTGCAGGACCTGGCACTTGGTCTTGTTGAAGCTCATACCATTAATGTTGGCCCATTAGTCAACATTTCAGACTTGAGTCCTAACAAGACAGGCCAGCAGTTTTAAGGCTATTTGGAAAAAGGTTGTGCGCTTGGTTTCTGCTGTTTCCTCCCTACACCAGACAAGGGAAATGAGAAGAGAACACAAGAGGGAACAAGCGACACGCTGTGCAGCAGCACAAACCAAGAGCTGGGCTGCAAAGGAAAACCTGATGGAGGGGAATTGAGTTTTTTCCTTGCTAACCAACCGAAGCAAGAGGAGAAGAGGCAGGGGGAGGGCAGGGGCATTCGCCTCTGCAATAGGAGGGGGCAGCCCGGACCAGCGCCTCTGAAGGAGGCAGACAACCTGGAGATCCAACTGGAGATCAGGGGCTGGAGACTGACCCCAGGGCCAGAAACCAAGAGCGTCCTTAGGAGAAAAGCTGCATTTCACCACAGACTTGGGAGACAAGGTATTTACTATGGGCAGTTGTTAATGAGTGCTGCAGCTGTGCCCCAGGAGGGGGGACAAAAGCACTCAGAGGCCAAGCTGCTGGGGGGGCAGCGAGCCCTCACAGACAGCCCCCGCGGGTGTTTGGCACCTCGGGCAGCCTCTCCGTGTCCACAGAAGCTGTTTGTGAACACTGTAAAAAGGCTGAGGATGTCCCCAAGTCTATAAGCACGACAAACCATGAATATTTAGAGATATGATAAGCCAGATCCTGTAAACTCAGACTCAGGAACATGGTGAGGGCCATGTGAACACTTGTATGCAAGAGGCGTGACAGCAGGAGAAACGTGCAAACTGAAATCCACTCAAAAATGCAAAATGTTAAAATAAAATAAAATAGCTGCAGTTTGGCACAATCACCACCTGTGTGCCGGGGAGGAGAACTGGGAAAGGCCTGAAGGGTGAGACAGGGCAGAAGGGACAGGACGGTGCAAAAGGAACTGCATGGTATAGTGGCAGCATAAGGCTGGGAGACGCTACTGTTGGTTTTGCACTAAAAATCTTAGAATCATCGAATGGTTTGAGTTGGAGGGGACCTGTAAAGGTCATCTAGTCCAACCCCTCTGCAATGAGGGGTGCTTAATGCCTTCTTTCCCTCAGTCTTTACTAGTGAGACTGGTCTTTAGGAATCCCAGGTCCCCAAGACTGGGGTGAAGGAGGGTGCAAGAAAGACGCACTGTTGGTCGAAGAGGATCAAGGCAGGGAACTCTTGCACAAACTGGACATACCTAAGTCCATGGGCCCTGATGGAACGGACCCACGAGTGCTCAGGGAGCTGGCAGCTGTCACTGTGAGGTCAATAATCTTTGCTCAATCATAGTATTTGGGAGAAGTGCCTGAAGACTGCAGGAAAGTAAACGTCACTACTGTCTTCAAGAAGGGTAAGCAGGAGGACCCAGGTGACGACAGACCAGTCAACCTCACCTTGACCCTTGGGAAGGTGATGGAGCAGATAATTCTGGAAACCATTTCCATGCACATGAAGGGCAAGAAAACCATCAGGGGTAGTCAGCATGGCTTCACCCAAGGGACAGTCATGCTTGATTGACTTGATAAATGACTGGCCTGGTAGATGAAGGAAAAACAGAGGATATCGTCCACCTGGACTTCAGCAAGGCCTTTGACACTGTCTTCTGTAAGATCCTCACAGAGAAGCTGTTGATGAACGGGCTGGATGAGCAGACAGTGAGGTGGGTTGAAAACTGGCTGAATGACTCAGCCCAGAGTGGTCATCAGCGGCACAAAGTCCACTTGGAGGCCAGTGTACCCCAGGGGTCAACACTGGGTCCAGCCCTGTTTAACATCTTCATTAATGATACTGATGACGGGGCAGAGTGTACCCTCAGCAGGGTTGCTGATGACACCAAACTGGAAGGAGTGGCTGATACACCAGAGGGTTGTGCTGCATCCAGAGGGACTTCAACAGGCTGGAGAAACGGACTGAGAGGAATTTCATGAAGTTCAACAAGGGGAAGTGCTAAGTCCTGCCCCTGGGGAGGAACAACCTGGTGTGAGGACATGCTGGGGCCACCCAGCTGGAAACCAGCTTAGCAGAAAAGGTGGGTGGACACCCTGGTGTCCTGGTGGCTACCCAGTTGAAGATGAGACAGCAACGTGCCCTTACTGCAAAGAAGGCGAATGGTCTCCTGGGCTGCATCAGAAGGATTGTGGCCAGCAGGTCGAGGGAGATGATCCTGCCCCTCTACTCAGCACCAGTGAGGCCACAGCTGGAGTGCTGGGCTCCCCAGTACGGGAGAGAGACGGACATACTGGAGAGGGCCCAGAGAAGGGCCACGAAGATGATGAAGGGACTGGAGCATCTCTCCTATGAGAACAGGCTGAGAGAGCTGGGACTGCTCAGCCTGGAGAAGGCTCAGGAGGGAGATCATCCATACATGAAAGAGGACACCAAGAGGATGGAGCCAGGCTCTTCCCAGTGGTGCCCAGTGCCAGAACCAGAGGCCACGGGCACAAACTGAAACATGTGAAGTTGTCTCTGAACATCAGGAAACACTTTTTCAGTGTGAGGGAAACCAAGCTCTGGCCCAGGGAGGAGGTGGCGTCTCTGTGCTTGGAGGCATTGAAAAGTCATCTGGACATGGTCCTGGGCAACCAACTCTGGATGGCCCTGCTTGAGCAGGGGAGGTTGTACCAGATTATCAAACTCAACTGTTCCGTGAGCTCCAGTCGATCCTGAGCCTACCAGTTCCCCATGGAGTTCCAGTCAGTCTTCTGGAGAGCTGATGTGTTCCACCAGCCCTGGCGGCACCCTGCAGCAGCGTCTGCTCCCAGCCCCTTCTTCCCTGTGGGTCTGGGGAGAAGCCGTGGCTGGTGTGCCCTGCAGCTAAAGAGCCCCTCAGGGGAGTGCTGTGGCCACACAGAGCACAAGTGGGTGACAAAGAGCAGCAAGATGGCTCAGGGTTAGGCGGAAAGAAACCAGAGCACCGGTTTTAGGGAGCTATGAGTGCCGTCAGGGAAGGAGGCACCGGGCAAATGCGCCTCTCCCCAGTGCATGGAGCGTTGGGAGGACAGAGATGGGCACCGAGGCCTCGTTATTTCACACCCTCTTCCTCGTCCTCAGCAAGACAGGAGGGACGAGTGGAGCCGAGGCACCACAAAGCTCTTATGTTCCCTGGTGACTCCAGGGCGGATGGAGAAGCGCAGCCCCACAGCGGGGTCCTCAGCTGCATCACCCATAGGAGTCAAGGATTCTTCTTCCCTCAGACCCACCTGGAGCACAGCACCAGAGCCCCTCAAACAGCCATCCCTGCCCCCCCAGCCTCACCGCTGGCCCAGGTTCCCCTCTACACACTGCTGGGAAGGGACAGGGTCGGCCTCCCTTCCCCGCTGTCCTCCCCTCCAGCAATCGCAGGCGACAGGCAGGGAGCTCATCTGGAGCCCGGCCCTGGCTGCATCTCTGCTGCGCACATGTTACGCTGTGGCTTTGGCAAACATCTGGCTCTGGGCTCCCGCCCCTCGCAGTGACGGCTCTTGGTGGGAGAGGAGGGGAGGCTGGCGCCAGTGTGGTCAGCGATCCCACGCACGGCTCCTCTGCCTGAGCGGGTGCCAGGCGCCCTGCCCTCCCCAGCCCTGGCACCGCTGCTGACCAGCTAAAAGCAGCCAGGGAGCGGCCACGGCTGCTATTTCAGGAGCCGTCTCCAGCTCCCGGGCCGCCTCTCGGCCTCCAGCGCGCTCAGGCCCCGGGGGAGTCAGCGGGGTCGGGGTTCGGCCCCAGCCATGGCCCAGCACACGTGGCCGAGGCCAGGGTCAGACCCTGGGGCTGCGGGAGTGCCACATCCGGGGGGACCCTCCGCACAGACCCCAGGGCTGTGGGAGCTCCATATCCCGGGGGACCCTCCGCACAGACCCCA
>KZ507033.1:57431-68160 GCA_002844005.1 Limosa lapponica baueri | reverse complement strand
GGCTGTGGGAGCTCCATATCCCGGGGGACCCTCCGCACAGACCCCAGGGCTGTGGGAGCTCCATATCCCGGGGGACCCTCCACACAGACCCCAGGGCTGTGGGAGCTCCATATCCCGGGGGACCCTCTGCACAGACCCCAGGGCTGTGGGAGCTCCATGTCCCGGGGGACCCTCTGCACAGACCCCAGGGCTGTGGGAGCTCCATGTCCCAGGGGACCCTCTGCACAGACCCCAAGGCTGTGGGAGCTCCATGTCCCGGGGGACCCTCCGCGTGGCTGCAGGTTCTGCCCACTCCCACCCCGGGCTCCCTGCTGACCAGCAGCCAGAGGGCACAGGGAGGGCTCTGGCTGGTGGCCCGCAGCCACAGCCCAGCATGGACAGGCACAGCTATACACAGCAAGGTATGGAGAGCAGGGGCAGCCTGTGGCCTCCAGCACTGCTCTGGGATGGGACAAAGCCCCGGGTTAGAGGAGGAGGGGAGGCAGTTTATCCGCAGACATGGCAGGGAGGTAGGACCATGGAGGGTGAGGCTGGGCAACAGGCTGCAGGAGCCTGGGGGTGAACACTGCCCTTTGGGGAGCCCCTGGGTACAGGGCAGAGTAAGGCACAGAAAGAGGAGGAGCAAGGCTCACACACAGGCACCCAGGTGTCCCCTCTGGTGGGGCATACAGGAGGCGAAATGGGGGCTGCAGGCACTGGGACCCCCAGCAGAACGTGCAGGAGCTGAGCAGGGCCTCTGCAGCGGGAGAGCACTTGGTGTGGGGCCTCGAGCGGGGCAGCACAGCGCAGGGTGGGATGTGACGGGGTCTGGCACGGCTTCCTGGGGGGCACTGGCACCAAGGAGGACCCCGAACCAAGGTGCTGGGCTGTGCAGAGCTTGGAGCATGGCTGGGAAGACGTGCAGGCGAGAGCGGGGCTGGGGGCAGCGGGAGATCGAGCTTGTCACGCAGGGTGACCCCGGGCAACCGGGCAGGGATGGGGAGCAGGGGGATACTGGAGTGTCCCAAGGGCCATGCAGGTGAGGGAGGGCATAGCCTTGGAAAGCCACCCTGGGGGCAAAACAGCCCGGGTCCCTGGAGGGAGCGGGCAAGGGGTGTGGGGACAACAAGAAGGATGGGACGGGGATGCTGGCGGCTGGGACTCCAGGAGGGGGGCGCAGGGACCGGCACTTCGTGGGGCAGTGCAGGCAGGTGTGGGGCAGTGGGCGGACAGGGAGGAGGGAGTGCGTGAGCAAGGGCTGCAGGAAGAAGAGGAGGCAGAAGGGGCCCGGGGCTGAAGCAGAGACGAGGGAAAAGGGGCAGCTGCGAGGGGCTGGGGATGGCGGAGGGGAAGGAGGGAGCCCTGCAAGGGGCTGGGGGAGGAGCGGAGCATGGGGGAGAGCAGCGAGGGGCTGGGGCCTCTCGGCTGCAGTGGAAAAGCTGCTGCAGCTCCAGGGGAAATGCTACTTGAATTAATCATGGCGCTGGCTGCTGTGCCAAGCCCAGGAGGAGGCTGCTGGCAGCGCAAGGAAATAACTTTCACAGGAATTTGGAACAAATGCAGCTCTTCTGGCGGTAACAACAGCGCTCACCTCCCCCACAACCTCCCCATGTACCAGCATCTCCCCCGTGTCCCTGCTCCCTGGGTCCCCCAGACCCTCCCACGTTACCGCCCGCTCCCCCAGAGCACGACGCGCTCCCTCCCCTCACCGCACGCCCACCCTTTCCCCATTTGCCTCGGGAAGCCTGGCTTCTTGTTCCTGGGGAGGGGGAGGCCTGTTTTATGTCGTGCAAAGGTCTGAAAATAGGGTAATGCTAAATCCCTTGTCCCAAGGAAACGAATGCATGTAGCCATGTCCTTCCCACCTCCCGCCACCCTCCTTGGCAGCAGTCGGTGAGCACTAGTCCTCTCGCTGTCCCCGTCCCCATGCAGGGCTACCGCATATGTCCTCTCGCAGCCACCCCTGTCAGCAGCATGCCCCATGCATCGATGCATCAGGATGAGCCATCAAAACCCTCTTTCAGACACACAGTACATGTGGCCTGGCTACAGCACCTCCTGCAGGTCCTCCTCCCCAGGGCACAGCCCAGGAGTGCCAGGCGTGCAGCGCAGCCACCCCCCCAGAATCACAAACCCCAAAACTCAGCAGACTTCTCCTCAAAACGGCCCAGTCCTAAGACTGTACCTTAGAGTATGCTGCTGGTCAGCTTCTCATCTCTGATGTTCTTGCTCCCCAACAATTGTGTGTATGGATGCAAAGAAAACATGTGAATGCTGATTCCAAAACCATTACTATTGGATCTGTGCAAGAATCAATAACCCACCATCTCCCCTCATTCTCATTTCTTTCAAATCAGCCTGTGCTCACAACGTGGGGCTTACACAGCTCTCCGCACTTCATGCCGGCTGCCAGAGGACAGACAATACTTGATTTAGCAGGAAAACTTAGAAAGGCCCAGAAGACAGTATCTGACCATGCTTGCAGCTTGCTGGTAGGAAGTCAAATGTTTAAAACAAATTTAAGACAGCAGGGTGAAGGTACACCCGAACAGTGTTTCACACCACATAACCATAGTGCTGGAAGTGGTCTGATCAGCCCTAAAGCTTCTTTATTATCAACTCATGGCCACAGAGACAACTAGTCAGTGGCCACCCCTCAGTGTTGTGTTCACTGATTCCTGGGCTCCTTCTCCACCAGTGTTTCTCTCTCATCTCAGACTTGAACTGAGACTTTGCTATTTCCTTTGCCTAGTGCTCGTGCAGTGTCTGCTACTGTGGGACCTGGACCATGATAAACATGACTAATAAATACAGAAGATGTTATGAGATCCTTTTTCTTTCTCGGGAGCTCAGGCCAGCAACCTGCTCTGCTTCTCTCTGTTCATTCACCAAACACACAGGCCAGCCTGTCAGAGGGGATGGTGCGTGCAAGGGGGCAGGAGACCTCCGGCCCTTCTCCACATCTCTTCTGGTCACTCACATGGACTTCCCCCTTCCCACTCTTCTGTCCTGCCCATGGAGAGCAGATGCTGCCACTGAAAATAGACCTGGTCCTCCCAGAGCTTCTTGCTTAGAAACACGGCAGATGGAGAACGGAACCCATCCGGTTCTGTGCTGACCTGGAGGCTGCCCTGTGTCCTGCACATCGCGCCGGCAGGGCCTGCCCGTGGCTAAAGCTCTCAAGACCATCATGGGGGTCTGTATCAAATGCAGACCTTGACAGAGACCCTCTAACCTCCCAGGAAGGATGAGCCCTGATGCCCAGGAGACACAGAGTCAGGCAGGAGCGACTGCACGCAGGGGCTGTGGGGCAGCATGCCTGACACAGGTGATCCCGTGGGACCACCATGGACCCCGACAGCGCCTCTGAACCCCTCCGGTCCGGGGTGGCCGTGCCGGGACCCGGGCTCCCTGCCGTGGCCCTGCCCGGCTCCCCGAGCTGGCTGGCTCCCGCCGCGGCCCGCAGCCCAGCCGGCAGCCTGGCCGGCCTCTTTTCCCATCCTCTCACGTTTCCCGGCGCAGAGGAAGCAGCAGCAGATGTGTGAGCTGTTTGCTTTGTGCCGAGGCCACGCGGGAGTTACCTGTGCTCAGCCCAGACGCGCCGTTTCCAAACGAAACACGAGGCCTGAGCCAAGACCATGGAGATCTGGCCAAACCCTCAGCTGCTGCCGGCCGCCAGGCCAGCACCTTCCCCTGTGCAGCGCGGAGCTGGGCTGGCCCCTCTGCTGCTCCGGCCCCAGCATCCCGGGCGGCCACGGCCGGACCAGCCTCCCTGCGCCATCCCCGCAGCCCCGCGCCACCCCACACCTCCTGCTCTGCCTCCCGCCTGCCCCACACCCGCAGCCAGGAGCCCGGCCGCCATCTCCGATTGCATTTCCAGAACGCCTTCCCACACGGCCAGCGGTACCACGCAGGAAGGCACGGAGAAGGAGAGAGGGGCCCTCCCTCCGGGGGCTGCTGCAGCCCAGACATCCCTGCACACGCCCGGGACCCCCCCTCGCCTGGGGACACAGGGCTCCTCCGCCCCGACCCCTGCCCATCCCTGTCCCCAGCCCCGCTCCTGTCCCTGTCCTCGTCCCCGCTCTGGGGACAGTGCTGGGTGTTGCCCTGCACAGGCCAAACCCAAACCTTCCCCCACCCACACGTTCCTCCTCATCTCCCACCCAGACCTGCCCCCAGTCCCACCCTGCCCCATTCCCCACCCCCAACATCTGCCCCATCCCAAACGTCCCTGCCCCATGTCCCTTCTCTCTTCTACCCCCGGTCTGTGCTCCCACCCAGTTCCTCCTTCCCCCCACACTGCCCCTGTGCCCACACTCGCCCACCCCACGAGCCCCTCTCCAGCGCTCCCGCCCCGTCCCCTCAGTCCCTGCATCCCCACACCCATCACGGCCCACACGCTCACGGCCGCTGTGCCCAGCAGGGCACCCGCAGCACAGCCAAACACCGCTGCTTCTCGCCAGCTCCCCTTCCTCCTCCAGGCCCTTCTGGAGGCCCTTTTCCCTGGGCAGGTGGCAGGACCTTTTCACGGGCCCAGAGCTCCTGCTGGCCACAGGGGCACTGCTCACCTCCTGGCCCCAGAACCCCTCATAGCCCCAGCTGGACACCCCAGCACCCACGATGCAGTCCATGTCTCTGCTCAAATCCCACAGCTGCAGTTCACACGGTAACATAACAATACCATTGTGCGTAATTAGTGCTAATGTTCACAACCAGCCTTACGAACACTGATGAACTTAGGCTAATGACCTCACTGAGCGAGAGAGAAGGTACCAGCTTGGCTGCCAGCAGCTTCCTGGAGGTGTTACCTGTGCTCCTGAGCACCACGTTGAGTGTCCTGCGTGGCACCTCCACGCTCGCGCAAGCGAGGTCAGGCATGGTGGGACCCCATCTTAGCTGAGGTCCTGAGGTCAGCACTGTGCTTTGCACAAAGGACGTCCTCAGTGTGTGCCCACAGGATCAGTGATATCACCCAGAAAGGCTGTAGCAGTGGTCTGCCCCATTCCCGACCCACACCGAGCACAGGATCCTGGTTCTGGCATTCCTGCGGTAGCCATTGCCCACCGAAGCCACGACAACCCCACCAGAGAGCCTCTGTGGCAGGTCTCCCATCCCAGGCCTCCCACAGCCCCTGGCCATGCCCCCCTCGAGCTCAGCCCCTGACAGTTGTACCTACCTGTAAGAAGCAGGTCCCAACAGGGGTGTTCTCCTTCAGGGAAACGTTATAGAAATTACTCCTGAAGACTGGCTCGTTGTCATTGACGTCCTGCAGGGCCACGTGCACCACCGCTGAAGAGGAGAGGGCGGGGGTCCCCCTGTCTGTGGCCAGCACCGTCAGCTGAGGCTGAGGATCCTTCTCATAATCCAGGGGGGCAGCGGTGGTGATGATGCCTGTGGCAGGGTCGATGGCAAACCAGCTGGAGTGGGTGTCACGGCCGTGCACGATGCTGTACCGCACCTCCCCATTGGGACCCTGGTCCTTGTCACGAGCTGTCACCTGCAGGACAAAGCTGCCTGGGTACACGACCTCGGGGATGCTTTGTTTGTACTCCTGCTGGTCGAAGAGCGGAGGGTTGTCGTTGATATCCATCACCTGCAGCACAAAGGCCGACTCTGCTCGCAGCGGGGGCGTTCCCGAGTCGGTAGCTGTCACTCGCAAATCATAGGAGTCTCTTTCTTCCCTGTCCAGAAGTTGGTCCACGCAGATCAGGTAGATGATGTTGTCCTTGGTAGTGAGGGCAAACTTGCCATCTCCCCCCTCCAGCGTGACATTGACATTGGAGTACTCACCATAGTCTGGGTCGGAAACAGAGATGCGTGCCACGTACTGGCCGGGCTGGGCTCCCTCAGAGATCTGAGGGGAGCCATCTTCGCTCAGGAAGATGATAGTCATGGTGGGCTGGTTGTCGTTGTAGTCACGCACATGAATAGTGACAAAGGCTGTGGTGACCTCAGGATGGACAGCCCTATCCCTTGCCTGCACCACCAGCTCGTGCACCTTCCTTACTTCATAGTCCAGACCCTTGTTGAGCTTGATGACTCCAGTCCGGGAGTCAATGGTGAAGTACTGGTCAGGATCGCTCTGCCGCCGGTTGATCTCATATATCACATCCCCATTGTCACCTTCATCCGCATCGGAGGCAAAGACCTGCAGGATGCTGCTGCCAGGTTTCAGATTCTCTGAGATGAGAGTATGATAGCGGCTCTGGTTGAAGCTTGGAGCATTGTCGTTGATGTCCTGGATGGACACATCCAGCATCATCTGGGTACTCCGGGGAGGAGAGCCCCCATCGTAGGCTTCCAACAGCAGCGAGTACGATGAACGGTTCTCCCGATCCAAGATGTTGCTGACCACCAGATCCAAATACAGGACCCCATTGGGTCCTCGACGTGTTTCCAGGCGGAAGGCCTGCCCCACGTTCCCTCCCTTAATCACGTAGCCTTGTGTATTGAGCAAGCCACTGTCAGCATCAAAGGCTGGGTCCAAGGGAAACCTGCTGCCAATGGGTGTGTGCTCGGGGATCTGGAAGGTGCTGTGTTGTTTGGGAAAGGCTGGAGCATGATCATTGATGTCATTCACTTGGATGTTCACTTCTACCGTGATGCCCTCCGGGGTAACAGCAATGAAGCTGTAGTGGTCCCGAGTCTCCCGGTCCAGGACACGAGCCGTTTTGATGATACCGGTGTTCTCATCGATCCCCAAGTCGGTGGTGACACCACTGCCCTCCTGTGCAGAGATGAAATACATGTAGGCAGTAGTTCCAGGGGGGAGACCGGCACTGATGTCCCCAATAATGGTGCCGGCTGGCTGCTCCTCATCTATTTGTAGATCCAGGGTGCCCAGGACAGCAGAGCCCTTCCCTGCTCTCAGGCCCCCAAGAATTAGCAGCTCCAGCAGAAGCACGGCTGACCCCTTCATCTGCTCCATGGCTAGTGACTTGCAGAGAGGAGGGTGGCTTGATCTCCTTTGCAGTGTGCACTTTAATCCTGCATGGAATGCAGACGAGAGGATGCTGGTTAAGAGGGAGCAGCAAAGGAAAGAGGGAAAAAGAGCCTGCCATGTACCTGCTGCCCGATTGCTCTCTGTCACCCGTCCCTCACAAGGAGTGGTGGTGAAAACGTGGCAGAGCAGAGGGTGCCCAGGGAGAAGTCCCGGGACGGCACCTGAAGTCGGCCATTGGGTTACACCTGAGAGTGCTCAGGTTAGCCCCTGGTACCTGGCCACAGGCTGCATCCTGCATGGCCCAGCATCCACCCAGCATGGCCCAGCATCTGCCCACCCCCTGCCCCCCGGCCACGCTGGAGCCCCCTGCCTGAGAGCTGTGCCTCTAACAGCAGACGTGTCCTGCGAGGGGAGAGAGGCTGCCCGCAAGAAGACAGAGATTTTTGGACAAAGAGCAGCCCAGCACCTCTCCAGCCTGAGAAAAGCTGGTCTATAACCGGGAGCTCAACAAGTGGCCATACTGAGCTCCCCCGGCGCTCTGCCCCCGGCAGCAGAGGGGCACGGGGATGTGGGTGCCAAAAAACCCAGGAAGCACAAATCTGGGAGGGAGCAAGAGAACTGGAGCCGGCTCACATCCAGTGAACAATAAATCAGGACGGCTGCGTTGCAGAGGATGTACCCACAGCTGGGAAGGCCCCGGATAAAATCAGACGGGGCCCATTGTTTGGCCTGGCAGGGAGATGTGCGGGTGCCCCAAGCGGGTACCATGGAGGGTGGTGGCAGTAGAGCAGGAACGCAGCAACTCCCTCTGAACTGCCAGCTGCTCCGGCTCCTTCCCGGACCCACACCCTCCACCGCTCGCTCTCCTCCTTTGTCTCCTTCGTGCTGCTCCTTGCTCGTTCTGGCTCCTCCACTCCATTTCCCCCTGCCGTAGCTTCATCTCACTGCAGCGGTGGGGGAGGGAGGCGCAGGGAGGAGCAGCTCCTGCGGCAGCTCCACTGCTGGACACGCTGGACAGGCTGGACACGCTGGACACGCTCCCAGCGCCCAAAGGCCGTCGGCCCCCCAGGGCTCTGCCCACCCTCCCCGAGAACAGCAGCCAAGGAGCCTGCAAAGAACACCCGCCCCGGCGCTGCCTTCAGCCCGGTGAGCGGGGCTCAGTGGTCTGCAGGGATGGCGGCAGCATGAGCTCACTCTTGGACTCTCTTGAAAGCGTTTGCTGCTGGTCCCATAACCACGCTCAGGAGCCGCTCGTGTCAGAGGCAGGATGGCAGGAACCCCCCGTCTTGGGGGACGGAGGTGGCTGACGATGCCTGGTTTGGGGACTGAGAACATCAGCCCTGAATCCAAAGAACCCCACAGCGGTGTTAACCCTTTCCAGGGGACGCAGGGTGATTATTCCTGAGTCCTCTTTCCCACATTGCATCAACTGTTTAGATTGGTTTTCCCTGTGGAAATCCCGGGTTAGCGACAGAAAGAAAAATATTAAAAAGTGTTTTCTACATATAAATAAGTGTTTGTTTACTTCAGTGGCATCCAGTGTCTGACGTCTATGGCAAGTAAATCCACACAGTCTCCTTGCACCGAGCAAGTACAAACCCTTATTATCTCCCAGGAGCAGAAGTCAAAAGAAGCTACTTTTATCCCTGTGGGCTCCTGGCTGGGGACCCGCATGAACTCAGTGGTCCCAGGCTCTCTGTTGGGGCGAGTTGAATTTCCCCAGCTGGAGGGGTAACTGCACTCATCCAGAACAGGCAGCGCTGGGCGGTGGGGTCCAGGTTTGCTTCTGTGATGAAACTGCACCATCCAAACTGTGACCCAGCTGCTCGGGTCATAGGAAGGGACGGGGCAGAGGGTTTAAAGCCACGGCAGTGGGTGAGACAAAAACTAAATAAAAAGGAGAGGAAAAAACCAGGTAGAGGGACAAGGATCCCCAGGGCAACCTCAGTGGCTGAGGACAAAGCTGAAAGGTCTTGAGTAGTGCCTGGAACAGATCAGGGCACAGATATGGGGAAAGAACACCTGGTTTGATTAGCCATGTGGCTCTTGAGAAGCAGAAGGGAGGGCAGCAGGGCTTCGTGGGCAGCTGGTGGGGAAGAGAGAAACTTGAAAAGCAAATCTGGGGAGTGTGAAGAGCAGCTGAGAGCAGTGGGGCAACCAGGGAACAGGAATTAGGGTCCTTGGGGTGGGGAACTGATGGTGGAAGTCTGTGCAAACTTCTCCCTTTCCATCCTCCCTGGATGCAAGTGGGTGGTTTCAGAGCCGAGGAGCTGCCAGGTTGCACCAGTCCAGGGTGGGCAGAAGGGCATCCTCTGCCCCTGTGCAGTCTGCAGGCTTGGGTTGCAGAGGAAGACAGCGGTGACCTCAGTGGATGCAGAGTCACCAAATCTGAGCAGCTGCTTCCAATTAGCGATCGCTCAGCGCTGGGGGCTGGCTCAGCTGGTCCAGCCCTGGCCCCTGTAATGCGAGCCCCGCTCCCCCCGTCCCTCCCAACCCCGGGCACCGAGATCCCCGGTGAAACACGGCAGCAGACGCCTCTGAGGAAAACTGCCAGCACGAGAACCTGTGCAGAGAGACATGGAGGTCCAGAGCCGCAGGAAGGAGGCTGACAGGAAGGGAAGGCAGCTAAAATGGAGTGAGCTGCAATATTCATAAGCCCAAGCCCAGGGCTGACAGACCAGGGCACCAGGAGAGCCTAGCCTACGCTTGTGAAACAAAGATAGGGAATTACGGAGGGACCGCTGCGTGCGTGGCTGCCTGTCTGCCAGGGGCACCTTGTGGCTCATGTCAGCCCCGAGGAGGGGGCCACAGGCCCACAGAGGCCCCAGCAGAGAAGCTGGAAGGACGGCGCCCACTGTGCATGCCACAAACAGATGTCGGAGTGCTTGCTGTGCAAAAGCGCCATCAAAGCTGCAGATGCTGCTGATGCCATACCCAACGTCTCACATGAGAGGCCGTGACTCATGTAACGATGTTTTTGAGACTCCGGTCCAGATGAGGAAGGATTCAGAAGCCCACTTAATCTTTGCTGAGCACCAGTCACTGACCTGGGATACGCTTTTCTCTCCTACATTCACAGGGAGCCCTCTCTCAGGAGTTTCGGATCATCCACCCTCAGAGCCAGACACAGCCCAGGCTCGCCTGCAGCGCAGCCTTAGGCTGACAATTCACTTTCAACCTCTACTTTGTCTGCCACTGCCTACAGGCACCTCCGTGCCCCCGGTCCCTCACACCGGCACCCCACGGCCCCTCACACCGGCACCCCACGGCTCACCCCCAGCCTCACCTCCCTCTGACACCAGCCCTGCGCCGTGACCCGCGGCGGTGGCCACCCCCTCGGTCAAGCTCTGCTGCCCCCCGTGCGTCCCATTTCTGTGCCACGGCAGGGCTTCCTGCGGGATGCCCTGTCTCTGGAAACACTTCACCCACAAAGGAAGCTCTAATGAAATTTCCTCACGCATTGGCCAGCCCCCCTGCCCCTCGGCACCGACCTGCCCCCGCCAGACCCCGTGCCCGTCGCAGGGGTGCTGCGGGGCCGGATCTGCCCCCTCCCCAGGCGTGTCCCCGGGCTCTCAGGGTTCTCTGCCCCCCTCGGAGCTCCGGGCCAGCCCGCACCCCCCCGGATCTCGGGGCTCCCTGCCCCGCCTGGGGCTTCGCGGCCGTCGGGCCCAGCGCCTGCGGGCGCTCCCCGCCGCCGTGCATCCCCGGGCGTCCCGCACCGGGCACTCCCCGCGCCGGAGCCCCGTCAGCCCCGGTGCCCGCTCCGCTGGGGCCCGCAGCCCCCGCCCGGTGCCTCCGCGGCTCCGC
>KZ507033.1:30669-56755 GCA_002844005.1 Limosa lapponica baueri | reverse complement strand
CCCCGCCGCCCCCATCCCCGCCCCGCCACCGCAGCGCGCCCGCAGCGCGGCCCCGGGCGGGGGTCCGGGGCGACGGGACGGCGCGGAGGGGCGCGGGGCACGGAGGAGCCGGGAAGGGCGGCCCGGAGGGGCGGGAAGGGCAGGAGCCGGGGTACAGAGGGATGGGGAGGAAGCGAGGGGCGCCGGGGGTGCGCGAAGGGGCAGGCAGGAGCGAGAGCAGCGGTGGGACGGGACAGGGCGAGGGGAGGGCCGGGCAGGAGACGAGGAGGCTGTGGGTGACACTGGGGGCACGTGGGGACACGATGGTAGAGGCACAGCCCATTCTCTGCCCTACCACGGTGCCTTCCGAAGCGTGGAGCCCAGAGTCCCAGCCCTGTAACCTGCCAACACCATCAGGGCTTCTAATGTCCCGGCGGGAAGGTCCTCACCTGAGGAGCCTGCGCTGCAAGTGGTTGGGGGCCCATCAGTCCCTGCTGAGACAGACCAAGGCTCTGGTGAGTGACTCTTTAGGCTTCTCCACCAGCGGCTGCCTCCCTGGCTCAGCTGGGCCACTCCGACTGTCTTCCTCTGCTCCAGGCAGGCCAGGTCACAGCGGTGTTGGTGTGTCCATGGGGGCCACTCAGCCTCCAGGCCAATAGTCACCACTGGGCCTTCTTTTATATCTTGGCAGAGAAACCGCCGTTGACTACTGGCTGTGATGGTCCGTTGCCAAGATCACGGGCCACAGCTCAGTCTGCTCCATCGGGAAAATGTCCAGGTTCTTCCATCAGTGACAACCAATTCAAATAGAGAATATGGATGACCAGACTAATGTCGCAGAGAAGGAACCCTTCAAGATCTGCATGTCTGCATCCCTTCCCGAATACTACATAGGCTGAGCTGTATTTAGAAATAAAAAGTAACTCTGGGTTACTGTTACTGATCTAAAGCTACCCTAGAGAAACCAAATCCTTTTCACCCTGAACAGCACATCTTACAATTCTTATCATAAATTCACCAAACTATAATACATTATGTTTATTTCCTCCTACATCTACCTTCATAAGGTCACAGGAAGGCAGGAGAAAAGTTCAGAAGTGGGGAGTGAGGATGATAAAGGTCCGGACCAGGTTTGGTGCATGGGGCAATTTAGTGTCCATTCTGGAAAGGAGACAAACGAGGGAAATGGGGACGAGGACAATGAAATCATGAGCGGTCTGTGGAGCTGATTTTGTTTACTGTATCTTCCAGTATAAAACAGGCATGAAACGAGGCTAACAGAAGCCAAGATCAACACACACAAAAGAACAAGGTACTTGATGTGGGGGCTGGAGACCTGGGGAATCTCTTGCTGTAGAATGTTGTGGGTGCTCGAAATTTACACTGGCCCAAGAGGTGCTTGGATTAGCTCAGAGAAATCCTTTGAGGGTTCCTGAACAGAGGAAACCCCCTCCAGCTCATGAACTTGTGTGAGTCACAAAGAGCTGGCTCTGGGGGTGTATTTGGGTGAAATACTGTGTTTGCTTCCCCTCTTCTCCCACCCCTTCCTGGGCCCCCACTAGTAGCCACCATTGGAGCCTGGGCTAGAGGGAGTCTGAGCTGATTCCCAGTGAGATGGTCCCTATGATCTTGTGTCTGCTCCAGTTTTAAAGATATTTCAGCCTTGATTGAGCCATCGTGTCTTTATTTCTCTTTATTTTTGTCTATAATCGTGTTTTTTTACATTACCTTACCTTTTTCCCTCCCAGGAATTTTCACAAACAAGAGAAACTTTATCATTCAGCAGCAACTTTTCTAAATGAAACACACCATGTGCTCGCACCCTGCTCTCGTGATCCGCTCTCTGGTGCTGCATCTGAGTGGCTCTTCCAAATGCATGTCTTCTAGTTTAAATTAATGTCTTTTTAATACAGCAGATCAGAATTCCCACTGTGTTTTGAAGAAATGTCATCTGCACCTTATAGAAAAGCATTTAAGGGAAGGTTTCCTTTCTCTACTGGAAATGTCCTTCTTGCTGTACTTAGGGATGACATTTGCTTTTTCTTAGTTGCATCATCCTACTCTCACACAACTCACACAGAGGAATCCCTCCTCTTCTGTGGTGTCCAGTGAGGGTCATCTCCAGCTTCGGACCAGATATCTTCTAATCCATTGCTAAGACCAAGGTCCACAATGTGATTTAGGCATCTACTCTCCATGGTTTCTAATACGCTGGTATTTGCGACGCCTTTATTGATACGGGTTCAAATGCACTAACTTTTACTTTTTGATATATTAATCAAATACATGGAGCTGATGGTGCTGAAGGATGTTGTTGATGTGGTCCCAAGGCTCCTGTCCATTACATATAAACAATTGTACCTTTGGAGAGGTCCCTGATGGCTGGGAACAAGGTAAAATTGCTGGCAGATCTTTAATGACACTTCCATGGATGGCAAGAGCTCTCAATCCCAGGTGTAAGAAATCAGGAAAGGAAGGCAGGAGAGTGGGACGGCTGAGTCGGGACCTGCTGGTCAGACTACAGGGCAGGAAGGAACTGCACAGGCCGTGGGAGCAGGCACAGGTACCCCGGGGACAGTACAGGGATGCTGCCCCGTTGTGTAGGGATGGGGTCAGGAAGGCCAAGGTGCAGCTGGAGCTGAACTTGGCGAGGGACACAAAGAATAATAATAATAAGGGCTTCTACAGGTGTGTCAGCCAGAAATGGAAGATCAAAGAAAGTGTAGCACCCCCACCCCCCCGATGAACACGACTGGCAAACTGGTAACCACAGATGAGGAAAAGGCTGAGGTACTGAGCCTGCTGCAGAGGACACCGAGTTGGGTGGGAGCATTGATCTGCTGGAGGGTCAGAAGGCTCTACAGAGGGATCTGGACAGACTGGATCTATGGGCCAAGGCCAGTGGTGTGAGGTTCTAAAGGCCAAGGGCTGGGTCCTGCAGTTGGGTGACAACAACCCCATGAATGCTACAGGCTGGGGGAAGAGTGGCTGGAGCTGCCCAGGGGAAAAGGACCTGGAGGTGTTGGTCAACAGCCGGCTGAAGAGCTACTGATGTCATCTAACTGGACTTCCGTAAGGCCTTTATCACGGTCCCCCACAACATTCTCCTCTCTAAATAGGAGAGACACGGATTTATGTATGGACTGTTCAATGGATGTGGAATTGGTTGGATGGTCGCATCCAGAGCATGGCAGTCAACAGCTCAGTGTCCGGATGGAGATCAGTGATGACACAAGCTGTGTCCCTCAGGGGTTCGTATTAGCACCAGTACATTTTAATATTGTCATCAATGACATTGACAGTGGGATTGAGTGCACCCCCAGCAAATTTGCAGATAACACCAAGCTGACTGGGTTCTCCATCATCTTTGAAAGGTCCTGGAGAACAGGTGAGGTGCCCGAGGACTGGAGGAAAGCCAATGTCATCCCAGTCTTCAAAAAGGACAAGAAGGAGGACCCGGGAAACTACAGGCTGGTCAGCCTCACCTCCATCCCTGGTAAAATGATGGAAAGACTCATTCTGGGCGTCATCTCAAAGCATCTGGAGGAAAAGCAAGCTATCAGAAGTAGTCAACACAGATTCACCAAGGGGAAATCACGTCTGACAAACCTGATAGCCTTCTACAATGGCACAACTGGATGGATAGATGAGGGGAGGGCAGTGGATGTTATCTACCTTGACTTCAGCAAGGCTTTTGACACAGTCTCCCACAGCATCCTCGTAGGTAAGCTTAGGAAGTGTGGATTAGAAGAATGGACAGTGAGGTGGATTGAAAACTGGCTGAAAGACAGAGCTCAGAGGGTTGTGATTAGGGGCACAGAATCCAGTTGGAGGTCTGTAACAAGTGGTGTTCCCCATGGGTCAGGACTGGGTCCAGTCCTCTTCAATATATTCATCAATGACCTGGATGAGGGGATCCAATGTACCCTCAGCAAGTTTGCTGATGAACACAAAACTAGGAGGGGTGGCTGACACAGCAGAAGGCTGTGCCGCCATCCAGCGAGACCTGGACAGGCTGGCGAGTTGGGTGGAGAGGAACATGATGAAGTTCAACAAAGGCAAGTGTAGGGTGCTGTACCTGGGGAGGAATAACCCCCTGCACCAGTACAGGTTGGGGGGGACCTGCTGGAGAGCAGCTCTGAGGAGAAAGACCTGGGAGTCCTGGGGGACAACAGGATGACCATGAGTCAGCAATGTGCCCTTGTGGCCAAGAAGGCCAATGGCATCCTGGGGTGCATCAGGAAGAATGTGGCCAGCAGGTCAAGGGAGGTCATCCTCCCCCTCTGCTCTGCCCTGGTGACACCCCATCTGGAGCACTGGGACCAGTTCTGGGCTCCCCTGTTCAAGAAGGACAGGGAAGTGCTGGAGAGGGAAACAATTATCCCACTCAAACTGGGAGGAGGGGAAGCCTCACCTGGAATCCCGTGTACATTTTTGTCTCCCCTTGTTCATGAGGGATATGGAAAAACTGTAGGAGACAGGTAGGGGCCCAGCAGGCTCAATGGATTTATAAAGAGAGACTGAAGAACTGGGTTTACTCAGTCTAGTGATGAATAGGCGAAGGAGCTTTTTAATGGCATCCTGCTGCTACTTAAAGGACAGGTTAAAAAGGTGATGGAACCAAGCGCCTCTTTGTAGTAGCAGCCAATGGCCACAACTGCAGCCTGGGAGATTGAGAGTGAACATCAGGGAAAGGTGTTTTCCCGGGGAGAGCAGTGTAGTGCTGGGAAAAGCTACTTCCAGAGGCCGTGAATCTCGGCCCCTCCAAGTGTTCAAGGCTGATCTTGACTGTCTGCTAATGAGAAGATGGACCGTGCATCTTTGGATGCTCCTTTTAACCACGAATGGATGTCTGCTGTTAATCTATCAATTTCGTTCCATTTCTGTTATGCTACTCCTTAATAATAGCTTTTTGCTTTTATGATGTTCTGGTCACCCTCTGTACTCACAAGGCCTCTTTACTTTGTGTCACTGATCAACCTTATCAGTATATTATTTTTATATATATATAAATAAATAATACATATTCTATATTTTTGTCTGAGATCTTTACTGAAAAAATATTAAATGGATGAGCTCCAAAACTGATCCTCAAAAAGACCGTGTGTTTCCTCAAGAATAAAGTATCTGATTTATTGGTAATCCTTCTCTTTGCCAGTCTTCCACATCTTACAGTTTTTGTTTTAATTTCTGTCTTCTCCATTTGAATAAGTAACTTCTCACGTGTTACTGTAGCACTGTAGTTCAGATAAATCACTTATAAAGAAAGTTGTCTAACGTGCTAGCCTGGCATGACTTGGCAAACTTGCTGCGTTTGATCACATTTGCCATTTATTGTCATGATTTCAAGGTATCATTTCCCTTTAAAATCTGCTTTGAAGCCCTTGTACCACTGCACGCAGTCTGCATTGTCCTCACTCGTTCACTTCAGTCCTCCTTTCTTCAGCATCTGTGACCCCATGGCATCACCCCAGACCACTAAACAACCCTCCTCTCAGACCTGCAATTTGTACACAAGTGCTGCCTCTACCGAGAGATGGAAATTAGGGGATTCCTTTTGGTCTCCTAGTAAATTCTAATTTACTATATGTTCTGATTTACTATATGTTCTTGGAGCCCCTTGGCAAGAGAGGGGAGAACAGATCCATATAATGTGCTTGGACATTCAGAGGGACCTTGGACAGTCTTTCTGACACACAAGTACTATTGGAGCTGTACATGGACCGGTAGAAAAATATAAGGCAAGCTGTACAAGTAAGTAAGAGCAACCAAGACACAGAAACAAGAGCAGAAATACACTATTCAACTATTCGGGGCAGAAGGTTATTGGTAGTAGTAAAGGTTGGGACAGGACTGCAAGGCTCTGTCGTGCCTTGTGATAGAATTCTTAATGATATGGAGACCAGAGTATGGAGAAGGGAGCAAAATTGGAAGATGACTGAGTTCCTTGGATTAATCAGTGCTTTGGTGAACTTCAGAAATTGAAATCAGGTAGCAGCTGGTGAAACATGGCAAACCAGAGTCAGCGGTGACCGACGCAGAGCTGGAAGGCAGCACAGGAGCCACGCTCTCCACGCACTGCGTGTCCCCAGATCTACAGGCAAATCCTGCCACGCAGCGGGACATTGTGCTGTCTTTCGTGGTGCTGTTCTGCCGCCTCAATGACCCCGACGCTGGAGCCTGCACATCCCCACCCAGACTGGACTCTGCCCGTTCCCACCCTCACCCAGGGCAGGTGGAAGTGTCCTGGCAGTTTAGCACCTTCCTGCAAGATGGCATCTCGCTCTTAAGCCGGACGGGAGCAATCTGGCAGGTAGCCCAGCAGGACCGAGCTGCTGAGAAGCTTCCACTCTTGCAGGCTGGAGTCTGGCTCAAAAGTCCCAAACAGGAAATCCTTCTAGGATGTGCTTGGGCTCTGATTCCCGGACATTCACAGCAAGCAAAGGCTTCCTGCATTCAGAATGGAGGTTAAAAATAAAAGGCAGCAGGCACCTGCTAGGAGCACACACATGGCTGGGGCGGGAGGGGAGGGAGAGGACAGGAGTACGTTTTTTCAGGCGAGATCCCAAGTTTGCCTCTGCCGTTTAGAATGCCCTTGAAGTCCATGAAATACAAAGAAAGAGTTGCAAGATCATGTCACCCAGCAATCAGTGTCTCAGCTCAATATTCACAGCCAGGTCCAAGGAAACGGTGCTTCTGTACTCCTGCTGGACATAAACTACCTAGGGAGCTTTGGACCTACAGTGGAAGAGTTCTTCGGCATCTCCTGCTCGTCTAGATGGACACAAAGCTTCTGCCACACAAAGTTCTTGCAACAGGCATATTTCTGTGCCATAGGGTTTGCTCATGAGCAGCCTGGAGCCCTGAAGGCAAGGCCCTCTCCCTGGGCTGCATGTGGTGGATGGTTTTAGAGCAGGTAGAGTTCATGGCTTCTGTTAATTTGTTTATGAGAATGTTTACAGTCTTGGAAATTTGGTGAAGTTCTGGCAGTGTTGGAAGCAGCTGGGCTGAGCAGTGGTCATGACATTACACTTAGACTACATCATGCTTGAAGTAAGGATGCCCAGCCATCACCTCGCTCCCCATGTTTCTCATGGTGGCTTGGTAAGGACTCCCACAGTCTATTTTCCAGGGCCCCATCTAGCACAGTCCTAAATGCCCTGAACACTTGATTGTCAACCTTGCCTCCTTTCTTAGAGAAATTCTCTAGCACAGCAAAACCTGTGAAATAGTTGATCTCTAAGGTCCCTTCCAACTCTAACCAACTTTAAAATGTTGCTCCTTTCTACCTCCGTGCCTTGAACCTACATGATACCGTGCATCGTGCTGGCTGGGAGTCCCACTGCTCAGCGTCTCATCTCTCCCAGCCCTGGACTTGTTCTTAATGTTCCTTGCATTCCCAACCAGCAGCTCCCTTGTAGTTCATCCTGGGACTCCTCAGACAGCTCATTCGGTATTATTTTAAGTTATAGCAGCATCTAAAGGTTAAGACTTCAAGTGCAGCAATAAGACAATTCGTGCCCAGAAGACAAAATAATCAAAAGTGAGGACAAGTAGGTAGACACCACAAGGAGCATGGAAGGGTAAGGCTACAAGTGAGACTGGGGTTATATTCTTTGCAGGTACTTTTTAAACAGCAGAGCATGGGCAGATTTTAAATAGCAGAAAAAAAATATCTAGGGCTGTCAACTGCTTCATTCCCATTCCTCAGAGGGCTCAGCTGAACCCAGAAGCCCCTGTCACGCTCAGCAGATGCGCACCTAACTAGTTCTTAAACTCCTCCTATAATGAAGATCTCATAAACCTCCCACTCAAACTATTCACTACTAAATTTCCTTTGCCGTTATTTAAACCCATTATTTCTTGTACTGTGGTGGACACTGGAAATAGATTGTTCTCTTTGCAACTGTCTTTTACAAATCAACGTGGTTATCACATCTTCTCACTCTTCTCTAAGCTGAACTGCCCCTTTAACCTTTCCATACTGTGTTTTCTCAACCCCTCATCTCCTCCGGACCCTCCCAGGTTTCTACATTCCCTGAAGCGCACCAAGACTGGACACAGCACTGTGGCTTAAGGGCCTTATCACAGCAAAGCAGGGCCAGAAATGTTACTCCATGCATCCTGCAAGTCATATTCCTGTTTATACCATCTCGTATGATGTTATTTTGTTTTTTGCAACAACTTGTCCTCAGCTGATTCATATTCAACCCACAGGTCACTACAAAGTAAACACAGAGAACTACTGTATAGACCGTTGTTTCTCGGTCTCTGTCTTTACAGCCTCTTAATCCTACCATGCAGATAATCTTCCTACCAAAGAATAATAATTTTAATATTTCTATCAATGCTGTTTAGTCTCTTGACTAATAATCTGCAAGGAAGTACGGACTGAATGAACAGAAGCACACAGAACAAAAGGGAAATTATATTACTGCAGCTTTAGTGATGTCAATGTCACGTTCAATATTCATAAAGACTGTAGAAAACTCCAAAGTGGTCAGAGAAGAGTTGTAAGAATGCATCAATATCCGTAGAAAAAGTTTCCACATGGAGAGCTTCAGAAAGATTAAAAAAATAAGTGATTTCTAAGGATCTGTAAGAAAGAAAATTTTTAATTGTGTATGTTTCAATCCAGCAAATGAAGGCAGAACAGGAACAACGGGGTGGAACTGCAGTTATACAAACTAAAAGTAAAGAGCAACAGTTCAATGGAAGGAGGAATAAATCACTAGAATAACTAAAAAAAAAAAGCATAACATATTCCTAGCAGTCAAGATTGTCCGTCTTCACCAGACGGGCTGCTGGGCCATCATGGCTAGTCCGTGCTTTTGCCAAGGACGGCTGGACCAGATGGTCCTTGAGGTCCCTTCCAGCCTGGGACTCTGCAATTCTCTGATCTTCCTCAGGAGATGTGCCGGCTCAGCAAAGGTCTCAGAGCCTGAAAGAGGAGTCTCTGCCTGAGGTTCTGCGGGCTTTGTGGTTCCCCGACGTCACAGTGTCACCCCGTCCTGGTGCCCCAGCTGCCCTCTGAACCTGTATGCTGCTCGCCCCAGGAAACGCTTCCCAGAGAGATGGCTGAACTGTGTCGAACCAAGGAATGGTTCTTATGATGAGAAAAGGGAATGAGAGGATGACGAGAAGGAAACCGTCTAATATGTTTTAGTCTGTGAGCCAAGACAAAACTGAAATCAACATTTCCAGAGAGGGGAGTTGACTGAGCTGAGCCCTGTGCTACCGACTGCTCCACTTCCTGCCCTGGCTTCTTCCATCCTCCTCTGCTGGAATCTCTTCATCCACGTTTCTGCAGAGGGTGACCTCATTTGGCAGCGCTCTCTGCATACGCTGACTAAAGCCCACCCTTCTCGTAGGTGCCTCTTAGAAAGCTGCTCACTAAGGCCTGGACTTCCTCCCTGGTAGCAAACAAGTCTCCTTCTGTTCCCCTGAAAATCAGCTGGGAGGAAGCGAGATGGGGAGGTGGTTTCCGAAATACCGTGGATTGTGATTACAGACGTGGTCGCGGATCCACGGGCTGGGGGTGGGGAGCACGGGAGCCGCAGGGGGAACCCCGATTATTTTTGTGTGAAGTGAACACATGCGTTTGATCAGCGTTCACAGATACAAGCCTGATGGCAAAAGACCTGATGGTGTTTTGTAAAAGGAAGAAAACAATTTGAGGAATATCCCTTCCCAGAGAATGTGGCTTTTGCTTTGGAGGAGCTTTCTATATATAGTGAGGTGATTATTTCAGAATGGAAAATGTTTGTTCAGGAAGGAAAGGCTCTGAGATCAGCAGTCAAGTCTCACCCACACGCTGCTGCCGACTCCATTGGACTCTTCTGCCCAGCAGCAGGGAGCCGGGTGGCGTTTGCAGGGGATGTGACTGTCCAGGAGTCACCATCTGTACCCCGGTACCTTGGGCTCGAGCTCTGGGCTGGTACCGAGGGGCAGGTTCTGAAGTGAGATCTGGTGAGTCCTCCAGGAAAAAGAGAAATGCCGATGGTCTGACCGTCTTTTTGCCTTTGACAAATTAAGTTTATTGTCCACACCCGACGCACCAAATGCCCCACAAATACACCGCACTCCTGTACGTGCCAGGAGGCAAACTGGCACCAACGCCTGCGGTGGCCAAACAGCCCGGGCTAATTAGGCTGCACGATGCGGACGCACTAAATAAACCTGACACAACAGAGACGGGAACTGCGGCTCCCCGGGCTATGGAGAACGGCCCTGGAACACGGGGACCCCCCTCCCGCTCCGCCCCCGGGGGAGGGAGGGAGGAACCGGTGTGACACGGCTCCATCTGCTGGGAGTCGGCGTGTCACACGCTCTCGGTCTCGGGAATATCGGTTATTTGTGCTGAAGCGTCGCTTATGAGTTCCAGACGGAGACCAGCACGCGTGCTAAACTTACCGTCTTTACATTATTTTTAAAAACCAAAAGGAAAAATCGTTACCTTGCAGCTTAAGCTGCTATGATGCACGAGACTTGCCAAAGACATTACCATCAGGTTACATCAAATGCTCTAATCCAAGTCACAAACCAAACACATCCCGTAGGTTAAAAATGCCCATATAAACCCAGTACACACTTCAAACAGTTACTGGGACCTCCAGGTTAAATCACAGCTGCGTCGCTCCTCCGACAGCAGAATCAGGTGATAAACAACCACCCGCTTGATTCTGCTTCACATAACCCTCATGGGCCGTAACTGAGACAGCAGAAAGAAGAAAGTAAGTTTGGGTTATGAGTCAGCTTAATGATTCTTAAATATCTAAAAATGACCCAGGCCGCTGTGAGGCACTGTGAGATGGAAGGGACAGGAGGAATACAGAGATCATAGAATCAGAATTGTCTAGGTTGGAAAGGACCTTTAAGATCATCTAGTCCAACCATCAGCCTATCTCTGACAAAAAAACCATCACTAAACCATATCAATAAGCACTATGTCAACCCAACTTTAAATACCTCCAGTGACGGTGCCCCAACCACTTCCCTGGTTGTTATCCATCAAGCAGATACGGGGTAGGGAAAACCGAAGCCCACCTGGAGTCAAGACCAGCGAGAGATGTGAAGTGCAACAGGAGAGACCTCTGCAGGGACAGCAGCAGCAGCTAAAGAAAACGTGGGGCCACTGCTAAATGGGGCGAGTGCCCTGGTGACCAAGGACACGGAAAAGCAGCCTCCAGGAATCCCAGGCCCCCGAGGCCAAAGGGAAACTCCGGAGCGAGAAAGACTTACCTTCAGCGGAGGAGGGTCAGGTTAGGGCAGAGTGGGCTTAAACAAGTCCCTGGTGTCAGAAAACCTGCTCCTGCAGAGGCTCCTCTCCATGGGCTGCAGCTTCCCTCAGGGCACATCCCCGGCTGTGGCATAGGACCCTCCACAGGCTGTGGGGTGACTGTCTCCTCCAGCGTGGTCCTCCACAGGCTGCACGGGGACAACCTGTCTCACCGCGGTCTTCTCCACAGCTGTGGGGGAACCTCTGCTCCGGCACCTGCAGCACCTCCTCCTCTCCTTCTTCTCTCACCTTGGGGGCCGCTGCTCTCGCACCTTCTTCGCTCCTCGCTCCTGCAGCTGCTCCCCAGCATTTCTTACCCTTTCCTAATTACCTTATCAGAGGTGCTGCTGGTGCTGCTGCTGGGCTCAGGTTTGGGCAGTGGCAGGTTTGTTTTGGAGCTGGCTGGACCTCCTCCCACAGGGGCCACCTCCTCCGCTGCCAACACCCAGCCACACAAACCCAGCCCACAGCAGTGGACATAGTCATCGACACACACGTGTGTAGCTTAGCACTTGTTACACTGAGTAATGTAAACCTAAGAAGAATGTTTAAAGATGTGTTATGACTGGAGTGTGGCTATTGAGGGCTACAAGCTGCCCAGAAGGGACAGGCGAGGAAGGAGGGTGGGGGTGTTGCCCTCTATGTTAAGGAATGGATAGAGAGTGAGGAGATGTCCCCAAAGCCCTCCCTGGGGTCAGATGAAGAGAGAGTTGAGAGCTTGTGGGTGAGGATTGAGGGGGAGGCCAATATGAGGGACACCGTAGTGGGTGTTTATTACAGGCCACCTGATCAGGATGGGGAAGTTGATGAAGCCTTTTACAATCAGCTTAAAGTAGCCTCGCAATCACAGGCCTTGGTTCTCATGGGGGACTTCAACCACCCTGATATCTGCTGGAAAGGCTACACAGCCAGGCATGTACAGTCCAGGAGGTTCCTCCGGTGTATTAATGATAACTTCTTAACTCAGCTGGTGGAGAAGACAACAAAGAGAGAAGCACTACTGCACCTAGTGCTGACAAACAAAGAGGGACTGGTGGAGGACATTAAGGTTGGGGGCAACCTTGGTTGCAGTGACCATGGAAAGATAGAGTTCAGGATCATGGGCAGTACGCGCAAAACAACAAGTAGGACTGAAACCCTGGATTTCAGGAGGGCTAACTTCGACCTCTTCAAGAAACTGCTAGGAGAAATCCCACGGGATAGGGCTCTGGAAGGTAAGGGGGCTCAAGAGAGCTGCTTGATATTCAAACGTCGCTTTCTCCAAGCTCAGGATCGGTGCATCCCTAAGAGCAAGAAATCAGGCAAGGGAAGCAGGAGACCTACGTGGTTGAGCAGGGAGCTTCTGAAAAAACTAAAGAGGAAGAAGGAAGTTTACACCGAGTGGAAGAAGGGACTGACCATTTGGGAAGATTACAAGAATGCCATTAGAGTATGTAGGGATGAAATGAGGAAAGCCAAGGCCTCCTTGGAATTAAAATTGGCAAGGGATGTCAAAGTCAACAAAAAGGGTTTTTTCAATTATACTGGAGGCAAAAGGAAAACTAGAGAAAATGTGGGCCCGCTGTTGAATGAGACAGGTGCCATGGTGACAGAGAATGCAGAGAAGGTGGAGTTGCTTAATGTCTTCTTTGCCTCAGTCTTTACTACTCAGGCCAGCGCTCGGGAGCCACAGAATTTGGAGGAATCAGAGAAAGCCTGGACAAAGGAAGACTTTCCCTTGGTGGAGGAAGACCAAGTTAAGGACCGGTTAAGTAAACTAGATACCTGCAAGTCCATGGGTCCTGATGGGATGCACCCGTGAGTGCTGAGGGAGCTGGCAGAAGTCATTGCTGGGCTGCTCTCCAGCCAGAGGACTGGAGGAAAGCCAATGTCATCCCAGTCTTCAAAAAGGACAAGAAGGAGGACCCGGGAAACTACAGGCTGGTCAGCCTCACCTCCATCCCTGGTAAAATGATGGAAAGACTCATTCTGGGCGTCATCTCAAAGCATCTGGAGGAAAAGCAAGCTATCAGAAGTAGTCAACACAGATTCACCAAGGGGAAATCACGTCTGACAAACCTGATAGCCTTCTACAATGACACAACTGGATGGATAGATGAGGGGAGGGCAGTGGATGTTGTCTACCTTGACTTCAGCAAGGCTTTTGACACAGTCTCCCACAGCATCCTCGTAGGTAAGCTTAGGAAGTGTGGATTAGAAGAATGGACAGTGAGGTGGATTGAAAACTGGCTGAAAGACAGAGCTCAGAGGGTTGTGATTAGGGGCACAGAATCCAGTTGGAGGTCTGTAACAAGTGGTGTTCCCCACGGGTCAGGACTGGGTCCAGTCCTCTTCAATATATTCATCAATGACCTGGATGAGGGGATCCAATGTACCCTCAGCAAGTTTGCTGATACAAAACTGGGAGGGGTGGCTGACACAGCAGAAGGCTGTGCCGCCATCCAGCGAGAACCCTTCTCCCTCATCCTAGGGCTCCCCTCCCTCATCAAGAGTCCCTCCCCAGCTTTCCTGAAGCCCCCCCCTTTAGGGACTGGAAGGGGCTCCAAGGTCTCCCCGGAGCCTTCTCTTCTCCAGGCTGAAGCCCCCCAACTCTCTCAGCCCCCCTCCCAGCAGAGGGGCTCCAGCCCTCCCAGCATCTCCGGGGCCTCCTCTGGCCCCGCTCCAACAGCTCCACGTCCTTCTGATGTTGGTGGCCCCAGAGCTGGAGGCAGCACTGAGGGGGTCTCCCCAGAGTGGAGCAGAGGGGCAGAATCCCCCGCCTTGCCCTGCTGGCCCCGCTGCTGGGGATGCAGCCCAGGGTGTGGGGGGCTTTCTGGGCTGCCAGCGCGCATTGCCAGGGCCTGTTGAGCTTCTCATCCACCAATACCCCCAAGCCCTTCTCAGGGCTCCTTTCCAGCCATTCTCTGCCCAGCCTGGATTTGTGCCTGGGATTGCCCCAACCTGGGTGCAGGACCCTGCTCTTTGCCTGGTTGAAGCCCATGAGGTTCACAGGGGCCCACCTCTCCAGCCTGTCCAGGTCCCCCTGGATGGCATCCCTTCCCTAATCAACAAACCCCTACAATGCAAGAAGGCTCAGCGATGGGCACAGGTGATGTGATCCTGAAGCTCAGGGAAGAATATGGGGAGTGACTGCTGAATTTAACTCAAAGTGGACTGGAGGGTGGCCTTTGTTTTAGACAAAGGCAGTATCAGTTGAGTGAATCGACTGGTGGTGTTAGTAGATTTCTGTGAGTTAATCAAAGAGGTGTGCATGCCCTCCTGAGCGAGCCAGACCAGCACGTGCTAAATATACACATGACTTAGCACAACATAGAGTATAACAACTGAGCAACCAACAACATGAACTTTGAAGTGAGCAATGGGCTTGGCTTCAGTCCACGTATCCCATCCCAGCATCATACCGGTGAGCATGGAGAGACTGGTAACAGGAATCGCGTTTGTATTGAGACTGAAATGTTTATTGCAATTGCTGTGCATTGTGATTGTTGTGATTTCAGCACACGCTGCATCCCTCTGCCAAATCAAACCCCATGTCAGGCCAAGTATCTTCAAACAAGTAAATCTGCTGCCAAACATTAAACCCTCCTCGTGTGCAATTTCTAAAAGAACCTGGTCAGAGAGCATTGGCCCCTGACAACTGACCAAACAAAATAGGACTGGTTTTCCTGAAGTGATGGCCTGATATAAAGCAGGGGATATGGACAACCTGGATTGATCTGAAATCCCAGCAGCATCCGCATTTCACCCTGCAGCAACCCAAGTTGTAACACTGGCTTAAAAGCTGCTTATGCATGAAGAGCTCCCTCAGGAATCACAGTCCTTGCTACTTGGGACAGGTAACAGCCACCATCATCCCACATAAATCCCCATTATCCCAACGATCTACACGATGTGCTCTTCATTGCCATCTTCTCATCTCACACGCAGAACCACTGAAACACCAGCACAGCACTCACCAACAGCCACCCTCATCTCACACCAGCACAGACCACTGAAACACGAGCACAGCACCACTGAAACACCAGCACAGACCATGAAACACCATCACCGCCCTCACCAGCAGCCACCCTGCAGCCAGCACTGCTCTCCCAGCTGCTGCAGGCTCCCACTGCTGGGTTCCAGTGCACTGCAAAGGTGTCTCTGGGTGTTCCCCCCGAAGCCGCTGCTCCCTCTAATGCCGTTATAGCCCCTCAGCGCTCTCAATCCCATCCCGTGCCTTAACAGCCTGAAGTTTCAACCAGATGTTTTGTTTGCACTGCTGAACTCACACCAAGTATCGTGTTTTCACTGGCTAAGGCACCAGGCTTCCCTGCATGAACAACTACTTAAAAAAGATTAATAGAGATAAGCTTAGAATCTATAAAAATGGAAAAGAGGCTGATTCCTACACCCGAGAAGCCTGGTGTCAAAAGCACAGGTGCTAGTAGAAGTAAGGATATGGAAAGCCTTACTTCTCAGGTGGAAACAATTAGAATTTAATTTTAATTAGGTTCTTACATTGCCCCGGCACCCCAGAATGAGATGAATGGGCATAGATGACTGCAGTAATGGAAGTTATTTTTAACCAATTCTACCATATTAAAGATGAAACATTTGGTAAACATCTAATGCAGTACCTATATTTAGGAAGAGATTTCTTAAAAAGTATTTTTGACAATTACAGGTCTGTTAGTGTGATTTGAACAGAAACAGATTGTAACTGCCCTGGATAGAATCTCATAGAACAGACCAATTCAGCTCAAAAGCAGGATACAAACTTTTAACAGCCCAAGTAATTAACAATATAAACAATTTAACTAACGATGTTGTGAATTTCTGGTCATTGGTAACTCCTCAGTCAAAATGCATTTGCGTGTGGTTTTGCTTTGTTTTGGTTTTTTGGGTGTTGGGTTCCCCCCCAAATGTTTGTTAATAAGTCAAGGAAAATATAAATCAGAGAAGTTCTATGGCATGTGTTTTACAAGATGACAGACTGACTCACAGTACTCTTTTGGTGGTTTTATGATTTATGAATGCGAGTAACTGTATCCCAGATTAATCTGAATCTTACTGTTCTGGAGATAAACCCCATGGTTACACACGAAATTAGACTGTGGATCTTATAATTGCAAGACATAATTAAACAAAAGGGTCAACAAGATTCAAGGATTGGAGGTTTTCAAGGATAAGAATATTCAGTGTCGCATTACCATGGATTGCAAAAAAAAAGCTTTCATTATGGGAACACGTCTGCTGTTGGCATGTCAAGTATGTATCCTGCAAATAGAAAAGGAGGCGATTGGTAAGGGGAAATAGAAAATTTCTAAGTGACATAGTTCCTAGGTAATGTAAAACTAAAGCCAAGGGAAAAAGTAAGACTAAACCCCTGACAGCACTAATGTTAATAAAGATGGTATGCTTTTGTTTTTGAAGTAAACTAAGAACAAAAGAAATCCAGCATAGGGCAGTCTGTTACCTGGAGACAGTAAATCATTGGTCAAAATTCTCTTTTGTAGGTATGAGATACAAGATGAAAACATTAGAAGGTAATAAACAGTAGACCAGCAATAATAGATGTTTTTTAGATCGACAGGCCAGATTGATTTGCACCTATGAGTCTAAAGAAGGTCACGGAGAAGATCTATAGTTTGCTGATCCTGCACGAGCACGGGGCTTGGGCAAGGGGACTTTGGATTTTAGTGAGGCTCTTGCTACTGTCCTTCAGTACCCTTCTGGCCAAGCTCTCCAGCTGTGGGACAAGCAGGTTCATGGTGCGCTGGGTGAAGAACCGGCTGGACACCAGGGCCCAAAGCGTCATTGTGATGGGGCTACATCTGGCTGGCGACCGAGCTGTTCCTCGGAGCTCAGTCCTAGGGCCAGTTCTGTTCAATACTTCTATCAACGATCTGGATGCAGGAGTTGAATGCACCATTAGTAAATCTGATGATGATACTAAACTGGGAGGTGCTGTGGACTCTCTTGAGGGACGTGAGGCCTTGCAGAGGGATCTAGATAGATCAGAACATTGGTGTGAGAAACCAATCATCAGTGGCATGAAATTTAACAAAACCAGAAGCTGGGTTCTGCCCCTGTGATGGACTAATGCTGGACACAAGTATAAATCGGACGAGGAGTGTCTGGAGATCAGCCCTGCAGAAAGGGACTTGGGGTGCTGGCTGGCAGCAGGCTTGATAGGAGCCAGCATGTGCCCTGGCACCATGAGGGCAAACTGCGTCCTGGGGTGCATCAAACACAGCACCACCAGAAGGTCAAGAGAGGCACCACCAGAAGGTCAAGAGAGGCGACTGTCCCACTGTGCTTAGCAATGGCCTCACCTCACTGTGTGCAGTCCTGGGCCCCACAGTTTAAGAAGGATGTGAAGGTGCTTGAACGCATCCAGAGGAGGGCATCAAAGCGGATGAAGGAGCTGAAGGCACGTCCTCCGGGGAGCAGCTGAGGATTCCGGGTTTGTCTGGTCTGGAGAAAAAGAGACCGAGGGGAAACGTCATTGCTCTCTGCAGCTTCCTAAGGGGACGAGGAGAGGGAGGCCCTGAGCTCTTCTCCCTGGTATCCAGGGACAGGACACGTGGGAATGGGTCACAGCTGCGTCAGGGGAGGCTCAGACTGGACATGAGGAAGTATTTCTTTACAGAGAGGGGGGGTCAAACTCTGGAACAGGCTTCCTGGAGAGGCATTTGGACAGTGCCTTTAATGCCCTAATACTTTAACTTCTGGTCAGCCCTGAAGTGGTCAGGCAGTTGGAGTAGGTGATCATTGTAGGTTGCTTCCAAGTGGAACTATTCTATTCTAAAGGAGAATAAGAATATTTTCTGATTTCATTACTGTCAAAGGCAAAAGACTCTTCCTAGCACTTTCCCAGGTCTGTCCCACCCCGTGTCCAGATCTACACTTAGAGAGACAACAAATCCAACATCACTCACCTAAGAAACACTGGGATGTGCAGTGGCTTTAGCATCCTCTGCCACAGCCACAGGACAGAATGAACGATAGGCAGCTTTTAGAACCCTGCAATTCTGAGAAACACTATCCACCACCTACATTACACACAACTATAGGACCCCTGTTTTATGCTATTGATTCTTTATTTCTCAAATAAATAAAGAAGCAAAAGTGTACTTTACAGAAAATTAACACATCTCACAGCACTTGCTTTGTGCCTGAGTGATTTTGTGCGTCACAGGTTTTATGTCTCACTCACATTGTACCCTGTAGCCTCGGAGGCTGAAGTCCAGAGCCCACTGTGCTGCAAACTCAATATTCATTGTAAAAATATCATCTACAAACTTCATCTTCCCTTCTACAGCAAACAATGAAAGAATCACATAAATTGCACTTGAAGATTACAATAACGGAATAAAGTAGGTAAGAAATTTCAGCATTTGTGATGTGGAGAAGAAAGAGGAGGAGAATGAAAGCAAGGCAAAGAGAAAGGTTATTTCTTCTTCCTTTCCTGTGGGAGGAAGCAGAGAGCTCTTACAAAGGAAGAGCTGAAAGCAGGAGGAGGAAGGAGTTTGAGGAATGAGCTAAGACAGGCTAAAGGAACCTGAAATTGAGGACAAAGGAATCAGTAAAACTTTGAACCTTGCCATTTTAAACTAGGAAGATGGCAAAGTGATAGTGGGAGGAAAAGCAGTGAAGCGGCAGAATTCAGACTGTTGATGGGAGTTTGTTAATACCCGTGCAGGAGGTGAAGGATCCCAGGAGTCTGTACAGGCTGAGGACTTTCAGGGCTGAGCTTCTAATAGAAGAGAAGGGGAAAAGGAATCAAGGGTAGGGGACAGCAGAGCACAAAGAGAATTAGCCAGTGGAGAAGCGTAAGCGGTGATTGTGAGCAGAAGAAGAGAAAGCAAGAAAATAAAAGAAGAGAGGCAGGCTGGCAGGGTGGACCTGGGGACAGCAGCACGAAAGCTGAACACAGCACCGCTCTGAGGAGGAAAAGGGGAAGGAAGCAGGGAGGGAAAGAGGCAGGAATGGAAAAGCAGCCGTGCAGCGTTCCCCTGCAGCCTGACCCAGCTCAAGCAACATGGTCCATCAGGAGTTTAGATCATGAGAAATGTCAAATAAAGGCATCGCAGTCTCTGAAGGAGACATACACAGGAAGGCCATGAAGATATCAGGGACGGATGCGTTTTTTACAGAGGACATTTCAGAAACAGCAGGAGAAGGCAAGGTGATGTTAAAATCAGCAATGTGACCTGGTGAGTAAGCAGAAAAGATGGAAGGAAATATTAATCAAATTAAGGGGGAGGGAAGGAAGTAGCAGCTCTTGCAGTAGGGATGCAGGATTTAGATTTATACTTACAATGGGAAAGCAAAACCAAGGCAGAGAAAGGATCTAGTAAAGGTAATGTGAACCACTAACAGATAAGGGTAACAAGACGGAGCATCAGTAAGAGGAGGAATAAAAAAGTATGAATGGCACATAAACAAGAGCCCTCCCTCAAAGCATTTGGAAAATGCTGAGCAAGTAATTTTCATAGCAGGACCCCAAAGTGTTGGACTGTACTTGGTTACCCTGGAGGAAAAGGTCATGATTGCGAGGCAAGGCATAAAAATGAAGATAAGAACATCTTCCACACGTCTGCAACATTCCCTGCTGGGTTATGAACAGCAGCAGCCCCAGCTCTGCATTAGTCCTGGGGACAGGTTAGAGGGACAAGCCCAGAGTGCCATTCTCCATAGTACAATGTCACCTCAAGCAGAGCTGAGAGATAGGACAAAGGCGAGAAAAGCCTGTTCTGCTTCCATTTCTAATTGGCGTTTGCTTTACCTTGCTGTTCTGATTCTGGCAGAGGGAGTCCCCTCCTCCTGGGAAGAGCTTTATTCTGGATCTTACTAAGAATTGGTCTCATCCTCCAACAAGAACCCCTTTCCCACAGGGTGATAACAGCCTCCATTCCGCAGCCCTTCTCTCTGTAACAGGCTGCACCACGACTGCACTGTTCATCATCTCCTGCAACAGCAAGCAGCCCGCCTGCTCTGCACTGATGGGAGATAATGAAAACCTTCCTTGGAACTGCTTTCTCCACTCAGAATAGAAGGTGCCTCCCTCTCCATTATGAAACCCATCCCCAGCCCAAAACAAAGGCCAGAAGTTTCTGGCAAGTACAGATCTCACCACAAGAAAGCAGGGGCCAGCATAATTTATATTGTTTCCTCCCTTGCCATCTATGTGTGGGGCCCCAAAGTGATGACATCGTGGCCCAGATGCTATAAACAAGGCCAAATCCATGGACCAGAGACTTCCTGGAGACTGGATAGATGTCTGCATTAGGTTATGAGTTCTTCGGAGCAGAGATAATAGCAAGATGAAGCTGAGTGATCAGGAAGTTGCAGAACTGGGAGTGAGGAGGATGCTGGAGAGATACTTTCCCTTTGCTAGTCCCGTCCATCTGAGCTTCTGAGGAAGAAACTGGTGAATGTGACTCTGGTTTTAACATCACATGGATGGGGAATTCTAATCTGGGGAAAGCAGCACTATGTCAGCTGGCAACATGGCAATATAATACTGGGATCCTTGAAACATCAGGAAATTGGTAAGAAATAACATCACCTGCCAGAGGAACACAGAAGGGACCCTGACAAAATTTACTCGCCATCCAAATACAGATTGGACTTCATTTCTGAAAGTCCTGTTGTAGTTCCAAACTAGTTAATTTTACAACCATTTTAAAACTAGAGACGCTGTGCTGTCAACCACTGAATATAGGGGAGACCTCAAACCAGAATTCCTTTCAGCTTCTAACCAGAATGGGTTTGAAATGCTGATCCCAGAACACTGACATTATGCCAGTAATCGTTATACTAACAAAATACATATATATATAATACCAATACTTCTTTTCAGTTGGAATAGATGATTGTTGTAGGTCCCTTCCAACTGAACTATTCTATTCTATTCTATTCTATTCTATTCTATTCTATGCTATGCTATGCTATGCTATGCTATATTGTCCTTTTAATATACGCTTCAAAAGACCTTTTGGTCTAACTATTTCATCAAACTGAGAACTCATATTCTATTGGTCATCTAATGCAACCAATAAATCCTTTAATTCCCACTCTCCAGGACACAGCCACCAATCTGTAACCGTGAGCTGCTCTGTGGGACTCTCCTAGAACAACCCCGCTGGCTGACAATCATCTATTGTAAAATACAGCAACAGAGTTTAAGTCAAAAGTTGATGAATTACTGCTCAGTGTTTAATCAGCTCTTCATGTATTGCTGACAAATGCCCTACACAAATCCCTCATCTATCTATGATGTGCCAAAATTCCTTTTTTTTTGTTTTTTTTCTCATGCTTGCCCTCTTGGAGGTATGAAATTTGGTCTTATCCCCATTTTACAGATGGGGAATTAAGACAGAGATTTGAGGAGGAAACAGTGTAAGAGGCAGGTTTTTGAAGGCTTTCAAGTCACAAAAGAAACTATGAAACATCCAGTGTCTAATTTTTGCATTTGGAGAGAAGAACAAGGCAGGGTCTTTTTCTGTGAAACCCGAAGGGCGCTCTGAGGAGGGAGGCTGGAGCCGGTTACAGCAGCTGGAAGAGCAGCACCCCCATACATCAGGCCCCTAAACACAGGCAGAAAGGTTACTTTTGAAACTTCCCTCAGTGGAAGCTAAAGGCTCCTATCTTGCTCATATCTCTGAAAAAATGCACACTGGACAATAACTCAAACTGGAGTTTGACCTGTTCAGAGAGAAAAAGCAAATTGAGATAATACGATAAGGTCTTTGAAGAGCACGAACATAAGCGCAATACAGCAGAAACGTATGTTTATTGGAAGTATCACGGGTGCTTTACCCCAATTCACGTTTATTCACAAAATGTAGAGAATCACTAAATGTAAACGCAGCAGATACATTTGGTAATGTGCTACTTAAAATGGGGAAAGCAGCAGGTAGTACAGGAACTCTGCGGTGGGCAGGAGATGAAGAGCCTCCCACCAAGCAGACAAAAGGCAGGGTGGGAGTCGGTATCACTCGATGTGAAGCGTACGAGCATCCATCTGCAAGGAGGAGACGTTTTTCAGAAAGCTTTGGTAGTTTTTGAGAAAGAGTTGGCCATAGCGGTGCCTAAGGTCAAGCTCTTGTCCTTTAACATGGAACGGAAAACACCATTTAACAAAGTTCTGAATTATTAACAGGGTATCAGGTTATTAACAGGGTATCCGGGTATTAGGATATCAACACATCTCCACTGGTGGTATTCCAAACAGACATATAATTATCTTGCTCAGAAATGTATGTTGGTTGTATAGTTAATGGCAATCATCACTCCCTCTTACAATGTGCGGTCAACCCTTCCACTGTTTTGCTTAGGGCTGATACTGTATTAAGTGTCCAACAATTTCACAGGACAAGTCATTTTCATAAATATCAGTGCACTGGTAATTCCCCAAGATCCTTTGGTCCAAGATCTTTGCAAAACAAAAATAAAAGAAAAACAAAACCCCACCTCAACATTCTTTGTCCTCACATCTCCTCAGCTGGTTCTTCTCACCCTCCTTGTTGATTCATAAACCTAAGTCCATTATAACACCAGTGCAAATGCAATCCCTCCAGGCCAGTATTTTAGCCATATCCTCACCTCAGTTCCCCCTTCTCTACTGCCCAGTCTCTACAAGGCAATAAAACAAGCCGCTTCTTTTATCTTTTAAAGGTCCTCACAACTGTTTCCTGCACTTCCTAACTTCTGTGGTAAGACACAGGATGATTGTGTCTTATCTCTACCTCCCACATCACTGCCGTTAGTACCTAAGGATATCTTCTAAACTTCCTTCCCATCACCCTTTTTGAAGCAGAAGAGATTCCACTGAACACCATAGAATGAGAGAGTCACAATATCTTCCTTGATAGTGATGGATTTTTTTTGGGAGATGTTTACATTCTTACCAATGAGTAGGAAGCTGCGACTGTGTTCAAAGCGTTCAAGGCCAGGTAGGACAGGGCTTTAAGCAACCTGACCCAGTGAAAGATGTCCCTGCTCACAGCAGGGGGGGTGGACTAGATGATCTTTATAGGTCTCCTCCAACCCAAACTGTTCTATGATTCTGTGAGTGCATCTTGTTTTGTTAATCACAGCCTCTTTGCTGGCACAGATGTATTTTGTGAAGTATTCAGGTTGTACACTCCAGACTCCCATGTGCATGTAAGACTTACAAGTCCTGTTGTTTATCCCGACATTTTGCTGCACTGGCCTTACCCTGACGAGACCTTGCCTTGTCACTGAGGCCTCTCTGAGGCACAACATTGCAATAACGTGATGGAGATCTGAGACTCATACTGTATGTTCTCCTGGACCCAATCCTTACCCCACTGTCCTAGACTGGCAGATGAAACTCGCCCTCCACTCTTGTGATGACCGGGAGCAACCGGACAATACCAGTGTTAGAACCAAATATCTGGGGTAGCAGTATTTTTAAGGCACAGTCCTACTGCTTACACAACACAGATCTGTAACCTTTTTATCGTTGCTAGAACTGTTTCCCCGGTGCAAGCTGACAGAGGCCGTGCTGCAGCTGGGACCCTTCAGCGTGCACCCAAGAGGTTAAGAAAGCAGAACAGGTACGGGAAAATGCTTGTAGTGGATCAGACGCACAGAGTTTGTGTTGCTGGGTCAGCCCATAGAAAGACCTAAACTTCCTCGGCCCACCTTGAACGGAAGCCAGTCTTGATACTGTAGATACAGAGTACTTCTGTGGGCACAAACCCTCCCGTTTTATCTTCTCTCGCTTCGTAGTGCTGGTGCCTCACCTTCCATGCTGGGCAGCCTGGCCACGTTCCCCTCTCTGGAGCGCTCCCTGTTACTCATTTGGGACTCTCTGACGTCAGCTCTGAGGTCAGGCAGGCGGGGACGCCTGTCCCTTGCCCGCTCCCAAACACAAAAGACTATAGATAGCTGCTGCAGCAAATGCTTTTCATTACGTACTCCCCAGCCCCCCGACCGCCCGCCTGGCTGGGGGTGGGAGCAGCGTGGGGCCCCGGGATGCCTGTGCTGCTCTGCTATGTGTTTTCTGTTATTTGGGGTGAGTGGCGCATTCCTCGCAAGCTTTGAATGTCGTGCAGAGCCCTGGGGGAATCCTCGGAGGAGGAGAGAGGGGCAGGGGAGGGTTGCCCATCAGCCCAGGGAAGAGGCATCCCCTCCCCGTGTCAGCCTGAAGGTGTCTGAACCAGGGGGAAGTGCCAGGTCTGTGACAGCACACCCTCCGCACGCAGCATCCACCCCGCCTCAGAGATGTATTTACAAGCTTTCTACTTCCCACCGGCAGAACTTGCTTAGCTAGCCTTCGTCTGGCAAAACGCGGGCCAAGAGGCCATAAATCTGTCTGCTTGTACAGTTGGAGCCAGTGCCAGAAAAGTAAAGGAACAATTTCAGATTAACTGTGAATCAAGAATAAACGGATAAAAATTGGCCATTAGTACATGCAACAAGAAATCTGGAGGAGATTTCTAGGTATTACAGCAATCAGGCTCCAAAACATCTCTCCAAACTAAGAAGAATATAGAAGCAAAAATCCCATCTGCTTCTAAACTAGATAAAATTATGAGTGACTGCAGGATTTTCTATCTGTGACAGTGAGGGACTGGACACACAGGCCCAAGGATGGCAGCACAGCAGCTCCTCATCTTTCAGCAAGGAAATCTGATATAGGGACTCCATCCCCGGAGCACACATGTGGTGCCTTGAACTGAGGACGGGAAACCAACCTGCCAGCCCCCCAGCCCCCCAAAATCCCACCTATTTGGGTCTGTGTTCTTGTCCAGTTCATGTTTCAGTGTCAGCTCGCAGAGTTTGCACAGATTGTTATGGATATAGCAACGTAGGACTGGAAAGGACTTCCTGGGACAGCTGGATGCAGTGACTTCAGTGGCCACTCCCCAACTTGCTGCCATGTGTTTTGTTCCATCATAATTCTCAGGATTCTAGTGTCACTGGAAATCGTGCAGGATCTCAAGTGCCAGCAGGATGGGCGGGCATTCCCTGTAAGTCCTAACCTCAAACTAAATCAAAACACCATTGCCAGGTCCCAGAGGTGTGACAAGATCAACAAAGCAATGAACAGCTAGGAAAAAGGAGCCTGGAGGAAAAGGACGCCTCGATCTCTGCAGAAATTGTGCACACATCTAGAACACAAACAGAAATACAGGAGCTACCACGATGTGCGGTACCCTGCGCTGTGACTGCAGCAGGTAGGACTAGCGACGTCAGGTATGCCAGGAATCACCTAAAGGGCAACATTAATAAAATACACCTCTGAGGAAAATTTTCATGTTGCTGTTGATAAAATGCAAGCACAGGGCAGAGGATTAAGATTATGGGTCCCAGTTAGAAATATGCATACTGACCATTCCCTATAAAAGTGACATATTGAGACTATAACTTATTTAATGCACAATACAGTAATTTGTGGAGTGCAAGATGTGTAGAGACACTGAACAGGACTGTAAGCATGGTTCCCGTGACACCTTACATAGCTCAGGCTACCACACCTCCTCTACAGCTCCTAGTACAAATCCTAAAGAGAGACAACATGAAACATTCTCCTCTGCCACAGACACTCCTGTGGCTCTGCTTGTTTGTCCTCAGCACTGCCAGCTTTTCCCAAAACACACGTAGTCACCAGCGCTAGCTCTACTCTCAACTGCAGCCCAGGGAACAGGGCATCGGCAGAACCACTGTGGGTCCTGCTGCAGAGTTCTGCACCCCTCCATTTGGCTCTGCACCCCTCCACCAGGCTCTGCACCAGGGAATTGCACCATGCCCCAGACAGCTCCATACCCTGCCCTGGGAGTTGAGCACTCGGCCCCCAGGAGATGGGCACAC
>KZ507033.1:14662-29782 GCA_002844005.1 Limosa lapponica baueri | reverse complement strand
TGCTCCCCGCCCCTGAGACGTCACCGCCTGCGCCCGTTGCGTCACCGCCTGCGCCCGGCGGCCCCCCCTTCTCCCGCCGCTGGGGAGTCCCGCTCTGCGGAGGATGGGCCGTGGTCGGCCGGGCGGCTCCCGCCCCGCCGCCGTGAGTGACCCTCGGTCGGGCGCCGCTGCTCCTTCGCGCGGGGGACCCGGTCCTGGGCTGGTCTCGGGAGACGAGGGGAGGCGGAGGCCGGGGGGGAGGTTGGGATGCGAACGGGGCTGGGCGGCGCCGGCGGGAGCTGCCCTTCCCTCCCGTCGGCGCTGCCTGGCCCCGCCGGCCCGCTCCGGCAGGCCTGGGCGCTTCTCGGCCGGTCGGGAGCACCGGGGCCTTGCGGCAGCGCTGTGTCCTTGTCCCGGCAGGTCCAGGGCACCGGCGGCAGCAGCGCCGTTAGCAAGAGCTCGGCGGCAGCGCGGGGCTACATCCAGGACCGGTTCCTGCAGCTGCTGGCGGAGCGGCGGCGACGGCGAGCCCCTCTCGTCCACCGGTGAGGAGCGGGCGCCCCGGTGGCGGCAGAGGGGCCCGGTCCGTTCCCCGGGCCCCGGGGGTGTTGCTGCTGCTTAAGGCACAGCAGTTCTAAAGGCGTTGTAAGGAGGGTACGTGTAGGGACAGTGGCACCTCGCAGAGCTCGTTCTCTCGGTAATGTCACCTTTTTAGGCTGTTGGTGCAATTTCATGAGGCTTATGGGCAAAAACTGAAAGCTTTGTCCTGAGTAACATACGTCACCAGACCAATTCCTGACTCCAGGATTCAATGCTGCTGAAAACTAATGCACTAAAAATGTTAGCACATCAGTGGTTTTCTCATTAATTCTCCATTACAGTATCAGTAAGGTACTTGGTGGCTCAGGGAAACAGTATTATCTTTGGAATCGGTGGTGTCTGACCAGTAGGTCTTCTCTGGAGCTTTGCAGGACACACACATAATGTTTGTGTGTGGAGGGTTCTGTGCTGGCACGGTGGTGGAGTTTACGCAATGTGAGGCAGTTAGTTTAATGCAAAGTGACTGAATTGCCAAAGGAGTTTTCTTTGGGAAAGCCCAAAGCAGCATTCGAGCAGAAGCTTGCAGGCCCATGGAGACGTGTTGCTCGTCAGGGCAGGAAGCTGAGCCTGTGCTGACTCCTCACATGACGGTGCTGTGCCAAACTAAATTCATAGAAAGAGTTGGGTATTGCACTTGTCAACACTGTCACCGTGAATTTGGGGACCTCTTAGAGTATCTGGTGAAATCCTTAGTCCCTGTGAAGCACAGGGGTGATAACATGCTGTTAAAGGGGGTGGTAGAACTGGCAAGCCTGGTGGGGGCACAATGACACTAACAGAGAATGCCATGGTAAAAGAGGCACCAGTCGCTGCCGGACCAGGCAAATGGTAGACACTTCCCAGGAGTTAGACTTAGTTCCCTTCATTCAAAAAACAGGGAATGAAATTCCTTTCCTGACTTTGCTTCTCTTGCCTTTTTTGTTCCCCTCTCACTGCATTTGCACACATCGATGTTAATTTTGTTATTACTAAAGCTTCTTATAAGTAAAGGAGTTAATTTCACATTGTTTTGGCATCTGGTTTGGGGCAGGTACTCAGGTGTGGGCCACCCACGTTGTAGGGGGGTATCCTGACTATCTGGATCCATACTTTTTCATCCAGTGAATATTTATTTATGCAAAGAGGAACAGGTTCAGCTGGGATATCTACACAGTTTTCTGGGTTATCCGTAGTTTTGTTGGTTAATACACTTACTGCATACAGGAGATCTGTATTTATTAACAAGCTGTAGATATGACAAAATCATCAGACATCTCCCAGTGCAGGTCTGTACATGTGGGTGGAAGCTGAGAGAGAAAAAAAATCATTTTTTTGAAGTGGAGGATGCCAGTGCTGGAGAAGTAGGGCTCCCGGACAGCGGTTACAACTGTATTTCATTCCCCAGGGGCTATTACATCCGTGCCCGTGCTGTAGATCACTGTGTTCGAGACTTCCTGCTGAAGACCCAAAGCCACCCAAGGACACAGGTGCGTTTTCTCTGTCTGGGGGTACTGGCAGTGTAGTGTATGAAGGCACGGACCCCGGTTGGAGATGCAACCAGAATCGTTTATTATAACAAGCACTCCGCATATATACTACCAAGTGTCTTCTTTCCCAAATGACACGCCCCCGCAACCCCCAACTGCCAGGTGGACGGAATTCCCCTCCATCAGTCTGGCTGCCAGGCATTGTTTATGGGCAGTCTGGACTTGCTCACGGGCTGTCTCCTGACAGTGTTCCTGCTTCTTCTGTTCCTTCTTCTGGTCTCTGCTTCTTCCACGATCCTGTTATCATCCTGTTCTCCCACACTGGCAGTTTCCACCTTACGTGTGAAAAGTCTTCTTGGCTCTGCGGTAGCTTCTTAGTGCCTCTGTTGTGATCCTTTCCCAGAGGAGCACAGAGAACCTGGCTGGAAATTTGTTGCCTTGACAGAAATATCTGGGAAGGGGCAATACCTACACAAAATTCTACCTCTTGCAGAAGATTGCCTGATTTTTGTTACTCTACAGATGATGTTATTGAATATTTTTCACACCTAGATGCTCAGGATGCTTCTAGATTTGAGTGTAACTTTTTTTTTTTCTGATACTTTCTCCGCAGATCGTGTCCTTAGGCGCTGGCTTTGACTCCTTATACTTCCGTTTGAAGGACATAGGTTTTCTGCATCACACTGTGATATATGAGGTGGATTTCCCAAATGTGGCATGCCAAAAAGCTGCTCTTATCAAAAGAACGAAGGAGTTGTCAGATCTGGTGGGGGATACTGAAGGGGAAGGATTTGGTAAGATATTTAGGGAAGATTTTCTAGATACTAAATGTTGAGAAGCAAACATAACTTCAGCCTTTAAAAAGTGATGTATGATGGTAGAGGAGCTGTACAGTTGTAGATGAAAAGCATGCTCATTTTCTGAAAGATTTTGGAAGGAATAAATCATTTGTAAGCATTGGGAGATAACAAGAAGATGTATAGCTGCCATAACAGACTTGTCAGGAGAAGATTATATCAAATCAAGTTCGGTTTCTTTCTCTTACAGTTTCTGAAGTCCTGTGTCCAGCTTTGGGCTCAGTAGTACAGAGACAGTGACAAACTGCTGCATGTCCAGTGAGAGGCCCCGAGAAGGATAAAGGGGTGGAGCACACGAAATGGGAGGGGAGGCTGAGAGATCTGGGTTTGTTCAGCCTTAACAGGAGGAGGTTGGGAGGGAGGGAGGTGGCTCTTACTGCAGTCTTCAACTGCCTGATGGGAGAGTGTAGGAAAGGTGGAGCCAGACTTTTCTTAGAGGCACCAAGTGAACAGTCGAGGGGCAATGGTTGCGAGTTGCAACGAAGGCAATTCCAGTTATGTATAATGAAAATGTTTGGTGGGGTTTTTTGTTTTTTTTTTTCCTGCCCTGTGAGTAGTTAAAAACGGGAATAGACGGCTCAGAAAGGTAGTGGAATCTGCAGCCTTGGTGACAGAGCTTGACTGGAGAAAGCCTTGAGCAACCTGATACAGGTAACTCTGCTGTGAGCAAGGAGTTGGACTAGATGACCTTCAAAGGCCCCTTCCAACCTAAATCATACTATTATTTATGGGCATCATGGGTAGGAGAGAAGGTATGACTCTTAGGTGTCTTGAGTGATAAAATATTAATTGTTATGTTACCTGACTTTTTTTTTTTCCGCTGTCCAAGACAGGAAAAAATGAGCCTGAAAAAATGAGTATGAAACTACTATAGAATGTAAGTGGAGCTGAAGGGATTATTATGCCAGCTAAGTACTAAGGGGCAGTTCAGGGGCAAAATCATAGAATCACAGAATGGTTTGTGTTGGAAGGGACCTTAAAGACCATCCAGTGCCACCCCCTGCCCTGGGCAAGGATACCTCCCACCAGAGCAGGTTGCTCCAAGACCCCTCCAACCTGCCCTTGAACCCCTCCAAGGATGGGGCAGCCACAGCTTCTCTGGCCAACCTGGGCCAGGCTCTCACCACCCCCACAGCAAAGAATTTCTTCCCCAGATCTCATCTCCATCTCCCCTCTTTCGGTGTCAAATCCTTCCCCCTCCTCCCATGGCTCCCCTCCCTGATCCAGAGTCCCTCCCCAGCTTTCCTGGAGCCCCCCCCTTTAGGGACTGGAAGGAAGCACATGAATGGTCTGGAAAATGTGGAATGAGATACAGTAGGGACATATGTAGGCCACTACTTTAAGACTGTAATAATCAATTTCAATACAGATGGAAGACAGCTACAGAGCGAGGTGCCTGGCTTCTGTGAGCTGTTGAACAAGTCCTAGTCAGTAGTCCCCAGAGGAGGGCAACGGAGCTGGTGAGGGGTCAGGAGAACAAGTCTTGTGAGGAGTGGCTGAGGGAGCTGGGGGTGTTCAGCCTGGAGAAAAGGAGGCTGAGGGGAGACCTTCTCGCTCTCTCCAACTCCCTGAAAGGAGGGTGGAGAGAGGTGGGGGTGGGTCTCTTCTCCCAAGGAACAGGCCATGGGACAATAGGAAACGGCCTCAAGTTGCACCAGGGGAGGTTTAGGATGGGTATTGGGAACAATTTCTTCCTGGAAAGGGTTGTGAAGTCTTGGAAGAGGCTGACCAGGGCAGTGGTGGAGTGTAGATGTGGTGCTGAGGGACATGGGTTAGTGATAACTTGGCAGTGCTGGGTTAACAGTTGGACTTGATGATGTTAAATGTCTCTTCCAACCATAATGATTCTATGATTGCTTCAGTGCTGTCATGAGATTGTATTATTTTTGTTTCCCAGGAGTCATTACCTTTTCTGGCGAGGATTATAAATTATTGGGAGTGGATTTATCAGATCTGTCTGAACTGGAGAGAGCCCTGGAGGAAGCAGGACTGGACAAGGACGTTCCCACCCTCTTCATAGCAGAGGTGGTGCTCACCTACATGGAAAATAGCAGGTCAGTGGATTCGTTCTCTGTTAGCTGGGTGGTGTAATGAAAAGAACAACCTTCTTTGTATGGATGTCAACCGGGGCTGGGAGACCTGCTGTCTTGTAACTAAAGCCTCAGGAATTCTGTGTAAGTCCCAAAGAGCTCCTGACATCATAATTGTGATGGGATAATTGACATCCACATGACATCCTAAAAGGGAGGAAGAAAAGAAGAAGAAAAACCTTGAATGAGTGATTTTTGAGTTTTTTGTTGATCCCCTGAATTCTCTGCACACGTGGGGGAGGAGATGTTCATAAGTCCCCAGCACAGGGTTCTTGTTTGTGTATTTCCTCTGTCAGGAGGCCTAAGTGGCATGCTTTACAGTGCTGCAGGGAGATATATTGCCTCTGCCATTTGGTAGATGGGCCCTCAGTTATTTGATTTCTTATGCCCAATCTGCCTGACAGGTCAGATGCCGTGATTTGGTGGGCAGCAGAGCGTTTCTCTCGGGTGTGCTTTCTGCTGTACGAGCAGATGCACCCAGAGGACCCCTTCGGACGTGTCATGCAGCAGCATTTTAGCCAGATGAACTCCACACTGAATTCTTTGGCACAGTACCCAGACTGTGAGGCACAGCAAAGGCGCTTTTTTGAAAAGGTAAATACCTGCAGCTCTAGGGCACACATGAAGCATAATTGACCTGGGAAAGATGGTAACATTAACTAATTTTGGAAGTTATCAGCTGTGTCAGTTACAGGTTGAAGGAAACAGGGCCAAGGCTGAGATGCTGCCTTCTCTAGTAGCATGATTAGTCACTTGAAGGTCCTTCCAACCAACTTGCAGCCTACTTTCTGGTATGGGATTAAGGCAAGATGGGTTCCTCTGAAACTTTTGATGTAATAAATTAAGTTCTTGAGAGCTTTACAGGTAAGAGACCTATCCTCACCAGATTCTGGGCTGCTGCTGTTCCAGCTAGACAGTCTTAAAGGCAGGTGTTTAATTTAGGGTCTTTGTTTTCTTGTGGGAAGTGAGTCTCTATCCTTCCAGAGGTAATAATTTTGAGGGATTTCTGTTTTAGGGCTGGACTGAGTGCAGTGTCATGGATATGAATGAGTTTTTCACCTGTTGTACTCCAGAAGATGAGCAGAAAAGAGTGCAAGCTCTGGAGCCTTTTGATGAATATGAGGTGAGCCTCCTTTATTCTGAGCACCGGGGACCTGGCTTTGATACGATAAGGGGTCTGCAGTTTCTTGTGATCACAGTTCATATCTTGAATCAGACTTTATTAAAGCAGAGCCCAGAGGAAGCTCCATGTGAAGTATCATCAGAAGAAAACTCTCTTCGGTGTTAGAAAAGCTTCTTGTTGCTTTCTCAGTGAGTAGTCTCTCAGGGAGACAGGCTTGGCACAGCAAACTAGGTGGAGGCGTAAAAGATGTTGTAGATGCTAAAAGTTTGCATGGGTCTAAGGGTGCGAGTCTTTTAACGAAAGAGAAGTCTATTGAGGATTGCTGAGTACATAAAAATACACTTGATGTGAGATTCCTGACTGCAGATGGTTGGGAGCGTTCCTGGGGGCAGTAGATGCACTTGTCCTGCTCTCTTGCATTTCTGTAGGCTGTTACTGTTTGTCATTGTTGGATACAGGTTTCTAGTTTCAGGTACTTTTTGGTCTGACTTTGTACAGCCGTTCCTATATTAATGATTGAAATTTAACTATGACGGTATTCTGTGCTGTTTTTATGTTAACTGCTGGCAAAGTTTGCAGCTATCTAAGTCTAGAAGAGAAGTCAAAGACACTGAGTCGTTTTGAGATAAATATCCTGTAGGATACTTACTAGAAGTTTCCCTTTGGATTTTGTGGTTCTCTGTTTATATTTCTCTCTAGAAATGGAGCACTCTGCAGTTCGAAAACAATGGGCTTGCATTTATTTTGCCAATGTGCAGGATCTGCTCTGCTACATGGATGCAAAAGTGATGACTCAAAGGTGCTGCCGGGTTTGCAAAGTGGGGTAGAAATGTCGCCGAGAATTATTGTAGATCAGGGCAGTTGCTCCTACAGGGAGAAAATAAAAGACTTTTTATCATTGCCCTTATAGAGGAGGTTAACATGCACAAGTCCAAGCAGAAAAACGTGCATAGGAGTAGGCTGTGTGATACCAGATAACTCTACAATTAGCCTTTGAGAGAAAGTAAGATCCAGGTCTTACTGGAAACAAGCTTGACCCACAAACAGTGGATTCCTCCATTTTCAGTATTTATATTAATTTTTGGATACCGCTTTTCAAAAGATGCTTTTTAACTTCTGGTAGAAGTTGGGCTGATGATGCTAATATTGTGGTTTTTTGGGCCTTTTACGTTCATGTTTGTGTGTTCTAGCCGTGCAGTTGGCTGAATATATCCCACCCTATGGGAATGAACGTAACCAATTCCCTCATGTCCGTAAAAGCCAGAGGTACTGTCCCATACAGTCCTCCTGCTTGGGTTTCTGCCTCTGAGTGATTCCAAGGCCAGGCTGGAAATCATATTTATGTATTATCAGCCAACAGAGACTGAGTGGCACCTTTGAATTTTTGTGATTTCTTTGGGACCATTTACAGAAATGACCTTTGAGAAACCTTAATCCCTCTGGTATACAGCCCTTGCTCTTGCCTAGGATCAGAACTGGGAAGCAGAAAGGGAAGCTGATTCCAAAAAAAAAAAAAAGGTTCCTCATGCAATGTATAATTAAGCTACAGAACTCCTTGTCACAGCGTGTTACAGTCAATAACAGTTTGTGTGAGTTCAAAGAGTGACTGGATAGGTTTATGGATGAGAAATCCATCAGGGATTGTTCGATAAAGCTTCTTGCTTAGAAAATCCCTGAGCTGTAAATTTTGAAGGTTGGGGTGAAAAAGGTATTTACACACTTGCTCTTTCTCAGATTCAACTTTAGTCTTCTGATTTTGGCTGCTGTTGGAGACAGTGCTAGGCTTGGCTGGTCTTTGATTTGATCACCTGGCCATTCTGAGATCCTGACAGCTGCTTTCTCTAAGATTTTGAGGGCAATTGTTTGTTTTTGGTTTTTCCTTTGGGCTTGCTACAGGAATGGCATCTGAAATGTTCTCATTACTTTGTCCTGACTGCATCAAAGGGGATGGAACCTTCCTGGACTCCATTGTTACCCAATATGACAGGTACATACTGACTAGTTCTCATAGAATTCTTTTATCCCATGCAGGCTTCTCTGAGAGACTTTAGGAGACAGTAAAACCCTGGAAGGAGCAGGTGGGACGCTGCCTTCTGAGTAGCTTTCTCCATCCTTCTAACAGTGGTTCTGCTATCCATAGTGTGGCCAGGGCTACGTCCTGACTGTGCTGGGTCTGATCAGTCTCATTCTTTCATTTTATTGAGCCTTCCAGCCTGAGCAGCTCTTCCTTCTGGTGACACTGGGGACCCTCCGGTGCACAGCTGCAATGCCAGTCCACCCTGCTGCTCCTCCTGTCTGGGGATCCTACAGACTCTCCCTTTTCAGTTTATTCCCGCTTCCCTCCACGTGTGGCTCTCTAAGCCATTCTATCCTTCCAGCTCCTGAAAGCTTATGTTTTACTTCTGCACTATCAAAATGTGGCACTTCAGGGCATGCTCTAGAGGCTGAGATTGTGGGGGTCTTTTGTGTGTGTATGGTTGGACTCGGTGATCTCAGAGATCCTTTCCAACCATGAAGATTCTGTGATAGTACTGTTCAGCAGAGCACTCAGGAGTGGCACAAAGTTTGTGCTTTGTTTTGTTATCCCCTGTGTGTGGAATTGTACGTGTAGTATTTTTGTTTCTGAAATGCTTTTAAATCTGTATGTTGCCTTTTTTAGATGAGTGAATATTCTCTTATAATAGGACCGTTGGAATTAACAGAGATTATTCATCATGCTTTAGAACTTTATTTCGATGCTATTGTGAAAGTAGAAAATCTAGAAAGAAACTTTGAAATCCAACTTCCGGGTGTTTTTCCTTTTTCTGCTGTTCTTTGCTATTTAAGTAGCCAAATGTTGTCTTCATCAGAAGGGTACTCCTTTTGAAGGTGTTGCAGCGATTCCTGTCTTGCTACAGCAGTTTGAGACGCTGCAGTCTCTTGGCCAGTCTCGCCTCCACCCCGTCAGAGCAGTCTTGGAGCTGTGTCAGGAGCCGGGCAGCAGGGAGCAGAAGCTGGAAGTTGGCACAGTGGTATTTTAAGCCACTACAGCTTGATTTCTAGGGCACATCAGATTGCCTGTGTGCTCTGGCAACCTGCTTCACAATTTTTTCTTCTTGAAAAGCTGAACAGACTTGCTTAATCTCTCATTTAAAATGTAGTCCTTGGTTCTTGTTTGTGCAGAAGTTCTTTGGTTCTCTTTGGCTTACAGTTCCTCGTCGTGATGGTCCTGTCGGGACGGGTGGGAGCATCCCTGCGGCAGTGTGTCCAGTGCGCTCCGGAATATCTGGCCTGAGACGTTACGGTCACCGCTCTGTTCTTATAAAACCCAACGTGATTCTCACCACTGGAGGCTTTGGGGAGGAGGATGGACATCACTGCCGTATGAGGAATTTTCATGTGCTTATTAAGCATGCAGGCGGCTGGAAAGCTGGCTGCGTGAGAAAGGAAAACCCTGATAAAAGATGGGGTGAGTTCCCATACTGATGGCAAGTTTCAGGAAGACGTTTCTGTACTAACAACAAAATAATGTCTCATGGAAAAGTGATGTCACAATGCAATTGTGCTGGCAGTCAAAGAGATCTGAAGGTTCTGAGTACCAAGTGCTGGGTCCTTAGGAAGAATTACTTTACTGAAAGAGTAAAGTCAGGCACTGGAGCAGCCTGCCCAGGGAGGTGGTGGAGTCACCATCCCTGGAGGTATTTAAGAAATGTGTAGATGTGGCACTTCAGGGCATGCTCTAGTGCTCGAGATTGTGGGGGTCTTTTGTGTGTGTATGGTTGGACTCGGTGATCTCAGAGGTCCTTTCCAACCATGAAGATTCTGTGATTCTGCCCTTGGGTCACACCAAACCCCATGGATGCTCCGGGCTGGGGGAAGAGTGGCTGGAGCTGCCCCACGGAAAAGAACCTGGGGGTGTTGGTCGACAGGGGCTGAATATGAGCCAGTGGCGTGCCCAGGTGGGCAAGGAGGCCACCAGCATCCTGGCCTGTGTCAGGAACAGTGCGGCCAGCAGGACTGGGGCAGTGACCATCCCCCTGGACTGGGCACTGGGGAGGTCCTGCCTCAAGGGCTGGGTCCAGTTTTGGGCCCCTCCCAACAGGAAAGACCTTGAGGGGCTGGAGCGTGTCCAGAGAAGGGCGACGGAGCTGGTGAGGGGTCTGGAGCAGCTTGTGAGGAGTGTCTGAGGGAGCTGGGGGTGTTCAGCCTGGAGAAGAGGAGGCTGAGGGGAGACCTTCTCGCTCTCTCCAACTCCCTGAAAGGAGGGTGTAGCCAGGGGGGGTCGGTCTCTTCTCTCCCAAGGAACAGGCCATGGGACAATAGGAAACGGCCTCAAGTTGCACCAGGGGAGGTTCAGATTGGATATTAGGGATAATTTCTTCCTGGAAAGGGTTGTCAAGCCTTGGCAGAGGCTGCCCAGGGCAGTGGTGGAGTCGCCATCCCTGGAGGGATTTCCAAGCCAGGCAGAGGTGGTGCTGAGGGACGTGGGTCAGTGGTGGTTTTTGTCAGTGCTGGGTTAACAGTTGGACTCGATGATCTTAAGAGTCTTTTCCAACCTAAACGATTCTATGATTGTATAAATTTCATGGGAGAGAGGTCGGTGTGAACCGTGATGTTTTGTATCTCTACAGATGAGCGGTTGTATCACACTGTGTCCTGTCTCTCGAATGGTCTGGCCCTGGTGGTAGGAGGACGAACTTCCCCATCAAGCCCAGGCTTGGGAATGTCGTGGCTCAAGTTCCCCGAGACCTGTAATGCCTCGGAGCCAGAGGACGTTACTGTGGAGCTTGTAAGCATGCAGCCTGCTGCTGAGCCAGCTGCTTTGCGTTGGAGACACAGCACAACTGAAGTCACATTCAAAGGTAAAAAGCCTGGAAAAGAGCGAAAATGGCTGTAGGTATGTGGGGGTATGTACAAATTCCAGAATATATGGGGCAGTCCTGTCCAGACAGTGAGGTCTAAAAGGCATGTTGTCATGATGTAGCCTTACTTTTTATGTAGTGCAGACTATTTTGGAAAGAATATGATACTGTTAGATTCATCACCACTTTAGAGAATCCAATTACATTTCATTAAGATTTTGTTCTAGTGGTGGTTTTTTTTTTCCCCGGTTTAAACTTTATTTTAATATATTTTTCTTATCGTATCTACCCAGTTCTTGTGCCTTTTTTGTTTGCCAAGTCCAAAAGTACTTGTGAGAGGCTTTACAAAATCTTTACAGAAGGGAAAGACTGAGCAATCTCAGCTGAGTTTCCTGAACTCAGCAACTGACTTGGTTTATCCAACAGCAGGACTTCAGTTCTCTATGCCATTAGTACATGGTCGATTCGTTACAGAACCTGTATGAGGGATACCTTGGGATAATGACTTCTATTATAGATGAGGATTTATCTATTTTCCTGGGATAAATAGATGTCATTGTGTTGCTATGATTTATGTACTTATGGTTTTCTAATTTTATTAGTTCTACAGGTGTAATCTTTCTGTTGCTTAAATTTTCATTCCTTCAGTCCGTTAGGTATTTTAAAAAACACATTTTATTTTGGTTTTAAGACTGTAGCGTGTGATTTCCATTCAGACCCTAAACATTCAGAAACTACATAAATAAGTGGATTATGGGGGCTTTCGAATGACCACAAGCGTGAAGAAACAGCTTCTTAGTAAAAATATTGTCTTCCATATGTCTTATAAAAGACCTAGATACAGGCGCAGTTCCTTTATGAAGCAATTTCTTGCATTTATTGCTGAAGTCTGGAAATGTTCGTCAGGTTGTAGGGTGTCGTAATACGTAGTGTATAAAACTCTTGTCTGACTGCATTAATTTCTGTCTTTGGTCAGCTTCCCTTCTGTGCAAAGGGAAATCTTTGGTTTTGTGACATACCAAATTCTTACTTCTCTTTCCATCTGGTTGTCCTTTTCTGCAGGGAAGAAGTACCTGTTCCTGTATGGCGGCCGCTCTGCTGCAGAGCCTGTGCTTGGGGATTGGTGTTTCCTGCACACTCGGCATCTTTCCTGCGCTGAGGTAAGAACTTAGGGAGGCCCCGGGGAGTAGAAGTTGCCTTCACTTCTTCATTGCATGCTGCTGTGTTGGGAGCCCAAATAGTTGCATCTGGGAGGTGCCCAGGTCCTGTCACCTGTGGTGGTCTTGTCCCAGTTGTCTGGCTCTGAGACTTCCACTCCTGCCCCAGGCCCAGTCCCTGCTCACATCTCCCATCTAACTCCAGCTCGTGTTCCCAAATTCACTCACGCTGCCCCCCTCCCCAGTAGCCGGCACCCTGCAGACAAAGTGTTTAAGAGCCATGAAGATGTTCCCAAGCTCGGTAGCCCCTCCAGCTCCTGATGGACCCTCACTTGCTCCAGTGGCTGGCACAAAAGGCCCAGGAACGCTCCCCCCAGCTCTGACCCCCTTTGCGGCTCCATCTTCACTGATGCTCGTCTCTGCAGGGGACAGGATCCCACCTTCTCGAGGTGTGCGGTGGGAACAAGCAGAGCACACACCTTCCAGGGGAAGGTTTTGAAGGACTTGTAGCTATTGAGTCTGGAGAAGATTCAAGATAGCAATAAATCTCCAAATATGTAAAACATAGTTGCAGAGAGGAGAAACAAGTTGTTATCCATTTTTACTTTGAGTAGTAGAAGGAATCTGTAGAAAGGGCAATTTCCATTGGACACTAAGAAAAGCTATTAATCTTTGTCGTGGTTTTGGCTGGAGTGACCAATCAGAAAGACAGGTGCCCCCTCCCTCCCCCTCTAAGGAAAAGAGAGGAGAAGAAGAGATAAAAGAGATTTTATGAGTTTAGAAAAAAACTAAACTACTTTAATGAAAATACTAATAAATAATGAAATAAATAATAATAAGGAAACAAAAGAAAAAAATGTATACAGTATATACAAAACCGTCTCAAGCTCCCAGGACGACGATGATGTCACCAGCAGGCACAGGGAAGAGTCCCAGGCTGGACTCGGTGATGGACAGGAGCTGGATTCTGGATCTGGAGTCAGGAATGCTCGGATCGGGATCAAAGGCAGAGGTAGAGACAGGGTCCTCCTCAGACGTCGGCCATTGAAGAAAGAGAGTTGACCCTTTGATCCCTCAGCTTTTATACTGAGCATGGGGCAGATGGGATGGAATACTCTGTTGGTCAGGTTTGGGTCACCTCTCCTGTCCCCTCCTCCCCACAGATGTGACCCCTCTACGCTTTTCTGTTTCCGACCCTCCAACAGGGCAAATAACGAAGTTGGCTGACTTTGGTTGTTACAGCAGTAAGTGTAAGCAAGAGACTCTCTGCTCACCACTCCTTGGCACGTAGCACAGACATTGGTCTGATCACTCTGAGAACGAGCAGTTTTCTCCACAATACGCCGTTAATTTCAGAGTGTTAGAAGAGGCCTGGCTAAGATGTAGAATTACTGAACAGAAAGTTGGTTCTGTTTTACTTCAAACTGAGACAATCTTGAAGATAGTGAAGTGCTGAAATAGACTGTCTGAAGAGGGGAGGAATTCTTGTCACTGCAGACTTTCTGGAACTATTAGCTAGCGATCTCTCCAGATGACAATAGAGATAGTTGAATTTGCTTTAGGAGAAAGGGATGGACCAGGTGGCCCCCAAAACTTTCTCCACAGGTTTGTAAACTTGTGGTTCTCAGGTGCATGTCTTGCATGCAGGAATGCAATGAAGTTACCTCTCATAAACGTGCAGGTGTGAACAACATTAAATGTACTGAGGGCCAGAGAAACGTTGGAGGCCCACGGTGAATGGAAACACTTCTGCTTAGCCATCCCTAGAGGAACATGGGTAGGTTAGGGTTTTTTTGATTGTTCCCTATCGTGCTTACTCTGTTCCCTCCAGCAACGATAGCAGGAAAGAATGTCACCTTCCACAGGGGAGTGCAACAGGAAGAGATCGTTTAAGAGCCTGGAGGTGAAGGCGGCACTTGGCTTGGCAAACTTCAGCCTTGGAATTGTGTTTTCCTAGATTCCTGTTGAGGGTCCAGGACCAGAAAGCCGTCACTCTCACAGTGCCTGTAGCTGGAAAGGAGGAGCACTAATTGCAGGAGGTCTGGGAGCAGCTGAGCAGCCCTTGGGTTCAGTTTTCTTTCTGAGGGAGCTTGAAGGTGGCTTTCAGTGGCAGACAGTAGAGACACATCCTCCTCTGATCCCAAGGTAGGTTGAAGGCCTTCAGCAGTGAATCTTTGGCCTGTCTCTACCTCCCTCTTACTAATGGAGTTCAACCTCATTTGGAACTCGCAGGTATTCACATACTGCACACGTGCATGATGGAAAACTTCTGCTTGTTGGTGGGGTGTGGTTTCACTCATCTTCTGTGCCAGGCGTCACCGTCGTTGACTTAATAACTGGTCTCTGCGTGAACTATACCATTAATGCGGTAAGCACTGACATTTTTCTTTCAAGATGAACAGTGTTGTGTGAAGGAAGGTGGTAACTTCAGAGCTGTTTCCTAAAATGGAGTGGGGAATGCAAAGTAGGCAAATTTGTGAGTGGAATAAACATTCCCTGATGGAGGTAGAACCTAATTCTGAAGTGCTTTTGCCAGCTCAGAGAACATCATAGTGTTCAGAGAGGGAGAGTCTGAGTGCGCAGGAGACCGGAGGGCATGGAGCTGCTCTGTTCCAGACACAGGGGGCACAACACAGCTTGGGCCCAAGCAGAGCAATTTCAGGATGTTTGTGGAAGAAGAGAACAGATCAAACCAGAGCCTCAGTTAATCTTTATGGAGGTCTGTGGTATAATTTCATTAGAAACTTCACTGAATTTCACTGAATTTTTTTAGAGTTGGAAGGGACCATATAGATCATCTAGTCCAACTCCCCTGCTGAAGCAGGATTGCTTGAAAATCTCCAGAGAAGGGGACTCCACACCCTCCCTGGGCAGCCTGTTCCAGGGCTCTGTCACCCTCACCGTGAAGAAGTTTTTTTTCATATTTGAGTGGAACCTCCTGTGTTCCAACTTGTGCCCGTTGCCCCTCGTCCTGTCACTGGGAACCACTGAAAAGAGTCTGGCTCCC